>CM046433.1:56212766-56387760 GCA_025506505.1 Flaveria sonorensis | reverse complement strand
TGTTGGATCTTATATGCCCAAGACACATACAAGATTGATGTGGTTAGTACGTTATGATCCAAGTCGGGTCATACCCAATAACAAGCTAGGCAAACACCGTTAAACATTTATTTGTTGATCATGATCAAGCAAATAAATATGACACCAATTTAGAAAATGGGTTTTCTGAATTATTGCATTTGAGATAGAACAAATTATATGGATATTTTGTTCATGAGATATCATTTGTAATGTTGTTTAAATAAGTTAAATAACATCAAATATAAGAGTGTTTAAGTTATAAGATTAAAATTGGTTTAATTATATAACTTAATGGGTGATTAAAATGAATTAAAGGGTGTTATTTTAAAATGGGGGGAACCCATTTTAAACCCAAACTTTCGGCCGCCCTTTTGTCTTCTTGGGATTCCTTGTCTTGTTTTAAGACAAGACTTTAATCCTTGGAACAAGACACTCAACCACACTCTCTCTCTCACACATGCAAAGAACTCTTTCTTCTCCATCTTGCTCTTCACATTCACGGATCAAGAGCTTGAAAAGAAGGCTTTGGGTGTTAACTTCCTAACAAGTTTGGTGCTTTGCAAGAGCTTGTGGGTATACAAGCTTGAGGTCTTCTCTTTTGAAGACTAGACATTCAAGAAACATCATCTTCCTCTTATATCCGTATCCAACTGCTTGTTCAAGAAAGGTAGTATTCATGTACATCCTATGGTTGGTTTTGATAGCATTTCTTTCACATATATATGATCCTTGTTCTTGGGTTTGTTTTCTTGAACATATAAATGTTTATTTTCAGAATATAACACAAGTTTTAAACTCCATACATCCGCTGCGTTTGTTGTTTAAATGGTTAAACATCTTGTTAAAACTTGTAAAAACCCAACAATGGCATCTAGAGCCGGTTATGTGGAAAACTTGCTTCAAAAGTCCAAGAAAAAGTTAGTTTTGTTGGACTTTTTCAACCCATTAGGGGCTGTTTTGATATGGATAAATGAATCCCTTATCTTTCAAAGTTTTATCTCACATGCTTTAGAATAAACCTTGAAAGATTAACATCAAGTGGTTGATGTTTTGTTTGGACTAAACCCTAAAGTTTGGGTTATGTTGGCCGAAACTTTAAGGGTTAAAAAGGGAGTTCATGGTTGTTCTTGGATGTTGTATTTGATACATATTTTGGTGCATAACATAGCCTTGACCTAATGTGTTTTGGTTTGGATGAATGTGATTGTCATGTTTAGTTTATTTCATTAAAGGGTTGTAATAATAATTTTGGTGTTTGTATCTTTTGGGTTGTAATTTATTTATTCATTGGTTATGTAATAAATAGATTAGGTGCATTTCTTTATTAGAAAATTGTATTAGGATATGATTTTGTAAAAGAAGATGCACAAGTTGGAGACTCAAGGAAAGATACAAAGGAAGAACTCAAAAGACATGGACACTTGAAGCATTTGGATGTGGATTCGAGTGGGAGTTCTTGGACACTTTTAATGTGTCATTATTAACCCTTAGGAAAGACCTAGTGACAACACTTGTGATGGCAAACAAGTGTGGTCACCTTAGTGGCTATGGTTATGCACATATGATTGAATGGTTGTGCTTGTTTGGTTGTTTTGTTTTATGTTGGTTGTTTGATATATGGATATGCATAACTAACAAATTTATAAACATAACAAGCTGAAAATAAATGGTTCTTAATCATTAAGTGGTTAATAAAAGGTTATTAAAAGGATTAATGATTTTAAATAAAAGGGGTTGTATTAAAAGAACCATAGGGTACCATGTATTTGAAAGCATGCAAATGCAAGGTACATAGAGTTTTCTAAACTAGAATTATGAAAACTTAAAATGTCTTTTGAAAACAAGTTTATCACCATCCTTTTACACAACACTTAAGTCACTTGAAAACTCTTAATGGGATAAAGGTCACCTAACCATTTTGAGGGAACTTGTGATTTAGGTGGGAATGCCATATTGTGGGATAAAGATCACCTAACCACTTATATTGGTAAACTCACATGTGTGTGTAAGTAGGGTAACTTGATTTGCAAACCATGTTAAATGGATCACCTACAATATGGTTTACAAAAGGTGTTGATGGGATTAACATGCCGACTATACATATGATGTTTAAGTCGATCCCATACCCTAGAAGTTGCAAAGGGTTGCAATTGTCAAACGTTGACTACCTTGTTAATTTAAATAATGGGATAAAGATCACCTAACCACTATTTAAATGTGACGTTGGATTCTAGAATTTTATTTTGTGTATGACACATAAAAGAAATTTATAATTAAAGATGATAATATCGTAAATACTAAAATTGAACCTTGTTAAATTTTGTAGATGGCCACCAACAACAATGAAAATAATGATATTCCATCCGCTCACAACCTATCACTAAGAACCATTCTCCAAAAGGAGCGTCTAAACCATAACAATTTCATTGATTGGTTTCGAAACTTGAGAATTGTTCTCAAGCAAGAGAAACGGTCATATATCTTAGACGATCCGATTCCCGATGAACCCAATGAGGAAGATGAAGAGGCCTACTTGAATTGGGTGAAATACACTGAGGACTCGGTCCAAGTGTCTTGCCTCATGTTGGCAAGTATGACTCCGGATCTCCAAAAGGAGTACGAACATCACGGAGCATACGACATGATAACCCAGTTGAAGGAAACGTTCCAACAACAAGCAAGGGTAGAGCGCTTCGAAACGGTTCGAGCACTCCATGCATGTCGTATGGATGATACCCAATCGGTCTCATCTTATGTACTTAAGATGAAGAGCCACATAGACCGCCTCGAAAGGCTGAATTGTCCCGTCTCGAAAGAGTTGGCTACGGATTTGATCCTCAACTCTTTGTCAAAAAGGTTTGACAATTTTGTTATGAATTATAACATGAACGGTTGGGACAAGAACATAACTGAGCTTCACTCTATGCTCAAGACAGCCGAGGCGGCCATGGGTAAAAGGAGTTTACCCGTTCTCACCATCAATGAAGGTGGGAACAAGAAGAGGCCTCACCCCGCATCCAAGGCAAGTGTTGCCAAAGGTAAAGGGTACGTTGGGAGAAAGGGAAAGGGAGTGGTAAAAGTGCCACCACCAAAACCAGCGGAGAAGAAGCAAAAGGTTGCTTCGGATGACCCATGCTTTAAGTGTGGGGAGATAGGACATTGGGCAAGAAATTGTCCTGTCCATCTCAAAGAGTTGAAAGCAAAGAGGGATGCCGGGCAGACCTCAGGTACAATTTTCATGATTCATATTGATCTAAATATAATATCCTCTAACACATGGGTATTGGATACCGGATGTGGGACTCACATTTGCAATTTGTTGCAGGGGTTCAAAAGAAGTAAAAACTTCAACAAAGGGGATGTTAGCCTCTACATGGGGAATGGGGCAAAAGTTCAAGTTGAAGCCCGAGGGGACTACATCCTGAAGCTTCCAAATGGTTTGGAAGCAATTTTGAACAATGTTTTGTATGCTCCTAGTTTGACTAGGAACATTATTTCAGTTGCACAATTAAGACAATATGGTTATGTTTTGATGTTTATTGAAAATGAAATTCATGTTTCTTTAAATAACATCTTTTATTTTAAAGCTACTCCTATTAATGGTATTTATGAATTGGTTCATGAAAACACATTATATGATAGCTCGTTGTACCAAACCACCACCAAGAAGCTCAAATTAGATTTGAGTGACACCTATCTTTGGCATTGCCGTCTTGGTCATATAAACAAGAAGCGCATACAAACTCTTCAAAAGAATGGTCTTTTAAAAGCAAGTGAATATGATTCATTTGATGTATGTGAATCTTGTTTACAAGGCAAAATGACTAAGGCGCCTTTTAGTGGCAAAACCGAAAGGGCAAAAGATTTATTAGGTATCATACATTCGGATGTATGTGGTCCTTTTAAGCCAATGACTAGGTATAATGAAAGATACTTCATTACCTTTACCGACGACTATAGTAGGTATGGGTATGTGTACTTGTTAAGACACAAAGATGAAGCTTTTGAAATGTTCAAAACCTTCCAAAATGAAGTAGAAAATCAACTCAACAAATCAATAAAAATTCTTCGCACCGATAGAGGAGGTGAATACCTGAGTGATGCTTTTAGAGATCATCTTAGAAGTTGTGGGATTATCTCACAACTATCTCCACCTGGAACACCACAACACAATGGTGTGTCCGAAAGGAGAAATCGAACTCTATTAGATATGGTTCGATCTATGATGGCTGGAAGCTCATTGCCTCTATCATTTTGGGGCTTTGCTTTGCTCTCTGCGGCCCGTATTTTGAATATGGCCCCAACCAAGAAAGTGGAAAGGACACCTTTTGAAATATGGCATGGAAGGGTTCCATCTCTATCATATTTAAAGGTGTGGGGATGTGAGGCTTATGTTAAGACTCCCACCTCAAACAAGTTAGAAAGACGTTCCACTAAGTGTATTTTTATTGGATATCCTAGAGATTCTATGGGATATTTTCTATGATCCATTGGAACAAAAGGAATTTGTTGCCAAGAAGGGTGAGTTCTTGGAAGCCAAGTTCCTTATGGAAGGAGCTAGCAGTAGAACAGTGGATCTTGAGGAGGATCAAGGTCCACAACCCGATACACGTTTGGTTGACACTAGCACTCAACATGAGGATGTTGAGAATGATCAAATGGTTGATCAACACACACAAAACGTTCGCAAATCTGGTAGAACTAGTAATCCACCTGAAAGATATGGATTTTTCATGGATGGGTGCTATGTGGTTGATTCCGATGAACCAATCACATACCATGATGCAGTGTCCAATTTGGATTGTGACAAATGGCTTGAAGCCATGAATGTTGAGATGCAATCCATGTATGACAACCAAGTGTGGGACTTGGTTGTACCACCTCTTAACTCCAAGGTAGTTGGAAGTAAGTGGGTTTTCAAGAAGAAAACCGATATGCATGGAAACTTGGATACTTATAAAGCTAGACTTGTAGCAAAAGGTTTCACTCAAACTCAAGGGGTTGATTATGATGAGACTTTTTCGCCTGTTGCAATGCTAAAGTCTATTAGGATATTATTTGCCATAGCTGCTCATTATGATTATGAGATTTGGCAAATGGATGTCAAAACCGCTTTTCTAAATGGATATCTTGAGGAAGATGTCTATATGGTTCAGCCTGAAGGTTTTGTCGACCCAAAACATCCTAACAAAGTATGCAAGTTAAAGAAATCAATCTATGGATTGAAGCAAGCGTCAAGAAGTTGGAATCACCGTTTTGATGAAGAGGTAATTAAATTTGGGTTCATCAAAAATGCTGATGAGGCTTGTGTGTATAAAAAGGCTAGTGGGAGCATCATCACTTTCCTAGTATTGTATGTCGATGACATCCTACTATTTGGAAATGACATTCCAACCTTGGAAGGTATAAAAACCTGGCTTGGAAGCTGTTTTTCCATTAAGGATCTTGGTGAAGCCGCCTACATTTTGGGAATAAAGATCTATAGGGATAGATCGAGGCGGTTGATAGGTTTAAATCAAAGTATACATTGACAAGATCTTGAAAAGGTTCAAGATGGAGAACTCTAAGAAAGGTACGGTACCTATTCAAAGAGGAACGATATTGAGTACGACTCAATGTCCAAGCTCAAAGGATGAGCAAGATAAAATGAAGGGAATCCCGTATGCATCTGCTATAGGATCCATCATGTATGCAATGATATGCACTAGGCCGGACGTGTCATGCGCCTTGAGCATGACAAGCCGATACCAGCAAAATCCTGGAAATAGTCATTGGATGGCTGTTAAGAACATACTTAAGTACCTAAGGAGGACTAAAGATATGTTCCTAATCTATGGATCTGGTGAGGAGGAACTCGTGGTAAAAGGTTACACGGATGCGAGTTTCCAAACTGATCGGGATGACTCACGATCACAATCGGGATACATTTTCATCCTAAATGGAGGAGCAGTCTCTTGGAAGAGCTCTAAACAAGATGTGGTGGCATTATCAACTACAGAGTCAGAATACATCGCCGCTTCATTAGCAGCTCAAGAAGCTGCATGGTTGAAGAAATTCATTGCCGATCTAGGGGTTGTCCCTTCCATTCAGGACCCCCTAGAAATTCTTTGTGATAATGAGGGTGCGATTGCTCAAATCAAGGAACCCCGTGCACATCAAAAGACTAGGCACATTGAGCGGAGATTCAACTACATAAGGGATGAAGTTGAAAAGGGAAAAATATGTATTCGCAAAGTTCACACGGATAAAACATTGCGGATCCACTCACGAAGCTTCTTGAAAAGGCAAAGCATGAGGGTCATACTTGTGCCATGGGACTTCGATATTCTAGTGACTGGATTTGATTTTGTGATCTTGTATTTGGATATTGGAACCTTTTATTACTTGAATGAATTATATGGTTATAATGTTTCAACTAATGTTCCAATTTTGCATGTTTAATCCATGAGTAAATCATTTACTCTAAACGTCCGTAGTCGTTCATGCCTGTGGGAACAAGTATGAGGGTAAGACTATTATGAACTTGGATTGGTAGATATTCATTTGGATGAATATATAGCAAAGGGTTGCTGCCAAAGTTCATAGATATTTATGGGATATAAATATTGGACTGACCCGCATTTCAAATATTACTACATGGAATCTTCTTGATTGATCATAAGTAAATTTGAGTAAAGGCGAATATCATTTGGTATCCTCTGACCTGAGATACATATTGGGTCTTGATATTCACCGGGCATTATACTTTGACTTAGTTCTTCGCTGTTCTGAAACATGGCAGTACATAAGACTAAATTCAGGTATAGCACGAGGTGATTGTGAGAGACGTATGTAATCAAGATGGGATTTGTTCCTCTTATTCGTTGAGAGTAAGATGTCTAAGGCCTGCTAAAGTTAAGTCAATGGAGAATGATCATTCTGTGTCTCTAAGATTTAACATGACATCTGTGACATAAGGATAGATGATTGTTTCACCTAAAAAATTTTCGAGTAAGATACTTGAAGGGGATGATGTTATTGAATGGCACTTAGTCATACGTATTAAGGGTAGTAAACCGTTGTTAGGCGGTATTTACTGCTTGCATCAATCTTCTATGAATCTTGTGCAAGTGGGAGATTGTTGGATCTTCTATGCCCAAGACACATACAAGATTGATGTGGTTAGTACGTTATGATCCAAGTCGGGTCATACCCAATAACAAGCTAGGCAAACACCGTTAAACATTTATTTGTTGATCATGATCAAGCAAATAAATTATGACACCAATTTAGAAAATGGGTTTTCTGAATTATTGCATTTGAGATAGAACAAATTATATGGATATTTTGTTCATGAGATATCATTTGTAATGTTGTTTAAATAAGTTAAATAACATCAATATAAGAGTGTTTAAGTTATAAGATTAAAATTAGTTTAATTATATAACTTAATGGGTGATTAAAATGAATTAAAAGGGTGTTATTTTAAAATGGGGGGAACCCATTTTAAACCCAAAACTTTCGGACGCCCTTTGTTCTTCTTGGGATTCCTTGTCTTGTTTGAAGACAAGATTTAATCCCTTGGAACAAGACACTCAACCACACTCTCTCTCTCACACATGCAAAAGAACTCTTTCTTCTCCATCTTGCTCTTCAACATTCACGGATCAAGAGCTTGAAAGAAGGCTTTGGGTGTTAACTTCCTAACAAGTTTGGTGTTTTGCAAGAGCTTGTGGGTATACAAGCTTGAGGTCTTCTCTTTTGAAGACTAGACATTCAAGAAACATCATCTTCCTCCTCTTATCCGTATCCATATTTCTTGTTCAAGAAAGGTAGTATTCATGTACATCCTATGGTTGGTTTTGATAGCATTTCTTTTCACATATATATGATCCTTGTTCTTGGGTATGTTTTCTTGAACATATAAATGTTTATTTTCAGAATATAACACAAGTTTTAAACTCCATACATCCGCTGCGTTTTTATGTTTAAATGGTTAAACATCCTTCTTAAAACTTGTAAAAACCCAATAGTTCAAACACCTAAACACACCAAAAAAACACCCAACCGAACATAGAGGAACACATAAGACTCGATCCACAAGCTTAAAATCCAGCTGAAACTGAACAAAACACACGAAAAACTTACCTTCAAGCTGATTCTTCTTGTTCTTCTCTCTAAAACATAATTATAATAAAGTTTGCCTCTTGCATAACTTTAACCCCTCAACTTGGGTTATTTCACCTTTGTTTCTTTATACTTCTCTTTTCTTTTCTTTTCTTTACTCCTTTTTTTTTTGTAAATTTCATGGTATTACAAGCCCCTAGCTACATTCCTCCCCTATTTTAGTGTATTCCTTGATAAGCTAAAACAAACTCACACAAACTACAAACTTATGCATAAATGAGATATCATGACGATTAAATTTCATCTTAGTATATTACACATTCCAAATATTCGAATATCAGGGTGCCAATATGAATTGAATCCTTGCTATTCATAGTGAATACATGAAGATAATATACATAAAAGATTATACACTTATATATTTTACTTGACACTATATTTTACTAGTCATGTGTACTTATCCTTCATAAGTATATCAAAGCCATGTCCAAGCTTCTTGAAGCAACTAAACTTCATGCTCATATAGGTAGCTCTTTTCCTCTTGAACTTGCATATGCAATTTTTCAAAAGAACTATTAAGAAGTTAGACTTCAACCTCCTCAACTTCCAGGTCTAAACACATACCTTAGGATGTTCCTACTAATGTATTCCAATATTTAGATTTTAAGCTTTCGACATTGAATTCGGCATCTACTGTTATACTACATGGTAATTAGGTATCTTAACATGAGAGATTTTAGGTAGACTTCAAACCCATCCCCAAAGCTAACTTGTGCACAAGATATCTATTTAATTCTTTGGTTAGATGATTGGCTAAATTATGTTGAGTTCTCACAAACTCCACAAATATCACTCCATGAATAATAAGCTCACGAATCATGCTATGTCTAACACCTAAGTGTCTAGACCTGCCATTGTTCACTTGACTATAAGCCTTAGCCAAAGTTGCTTCACTATCACATCTAGACTTTCCGTTCTACACTCGACCCCAACTAGGGGCTCTACCCCTTGGACCCCGCTAGTGGCTGCAGCCCCTTGGACCCTGCATCTAAGGGCGCTGCCCCCAGATCCCCGCCAAGCGGGTGTTACCCCCTTGGAACCTGCATTACTTATGAGGTATTCTATATCAAAGATCATAATAAGCTCAAACAAGCATGCACTCTACAACTCCTGACTTGTTTAATAGATATTATGATCACATTGGTCATTAGTCAATATTACACTAAATTATCTAACTACACTTAGTTTGCAAGCTCTAAATTTTGTTGTTTTGATAAATTTTCCGCCCTCATCTCTTTTGATAGTATATTTGAGACTTTCAACTCCCTACGACTTAACGTACCTTATTAGTCTTTGGTAAATTGCAGCATTATCTCTTAAAGGATTGTATCTTGTTGTTGAGAGTCCTATTATGTATTATGGAATAAAAATTTATTTATAGTTGTTTTAATGGACTATCTTGGGCCTTGAACACATATATTAACACAACAACTCACACACACGCATGTACATATACATACCTTAACACATATGCATATCCATACACACACACTAACACATGCATATACAAATGTAATAGCACACACATACTCGTATAAGAGTAATATTTATTATTTATTAGCTAGTTAATCTAGTAATATTGACCTATGAAAAGGATGAAGCTACCAAAAACTCAGGATTTCAGCACTGTCTGCTAACGGCAGAATTAAGCCAAGTGCTCAATCCACATGCGAAATACCTATGCTAAACACCTACCAATCAGCATATGCTAAGCAACTACCAATCAACAGTCTATCTAAGAGCTACAGATTGACTGCTGCTGATCAGCAGTGAACTCAATGAGCTGCTGATCGATTGCTACTCCAAACAAGAATGTCTGTGCCGATGGATGCTATGTTTCACCTTTTGGAGACAAAATATTTATTGAAGCTACCAACTATAATACATAGATTATTTGTTTTGCTATAGACTCTGAACATAGAATAGTTTATTCTTATTGTTTTGAGTCCATAGTATAAAGTCCTTATACTTGCATAGTATAGGCAAGGTTTTCAATCCACTTGGTTTTATCTGCCGATTGTATTATTTGTACTAAAATGATAAATCAAATGATAAAAGTCCTCACACTGTCTGCTTTGGCACTTGATTTGCTTGAAGTTATGTTTCAACAAATCACTTGTTTCTTCCTTTGATCACACTATCGACCACCACATTTCTTCATACCTCTCTACCCTCTGAAAATGATTGATGTAGCCATTTCTAGTAAACATGATTTGGAGAATGGAACTCAAACCAATGTTTACACCAAATGACTATGATACCCGGAAAATCCGAATGGAGGATTTCATAGGATTCATTACACAAGACTATGGCTCTCTAAATGAACCATATGTTCCCATGGTTCAAGCCGCTAGTGAAGGTGGATTCATGATCCCCAAAGATCCTACAAAGTACTCAAATTAAGATCTGCAAAAGATAGATGTGGATTCACAGTCTTTATGGCTGAGTAAAATGAGCATACCCAATAGCATCATGCATGGACTCAAGAAATTTACAACTGCTCAAAAGTTGTGGGAAGCATTGAAGGCTGGATTTGAAGGAATGGAAGATATGAAAGAAAACAAAAGAGTTGTCTTAAAATATAATTTTGAGAACTTTGGTTTCACAAGTGGAGAAATCATGACCGCTATGTCTCAATCATCACCTTCTTTTAGTAGATGGAATCAGCCAACCTCCCATCCTTTTCACAATCATATCTCTCAAACTCTACCTTTGTAAGTGACCAAACCAACTTCTTTCAACTCTTTGAAGAAGATCTGGAGTGCATTCATCCAGATGACCTTAAGAAAATGGATATCAATTACCAGATAGCCATGATATCCTTCAGGGCCAAGCAGTTTCAATAAAGAATGAAAAGGGAATTCCTGAGGCAAAGAAGATCAAGATTTGGGTTCGAAAAAAGCAAGGTAAAATGTTTCAACTAAAACTAGCTGGGACATTTTGCCAAAGAATACAAAGCACTAAAGTCAAACCCATCTCCTGTAAGTTTATCAAACCATCAATAACACTCAACTTATCAAGGTCCTTCTGCTTCATTCAGCCTAACAAATACAGCAGCTGTAGCCTTAGGTGAAGAGCTGATTGACTAGAGCCTCCAAGTTGAACATGTTACACCCATCAACAATAAATTGATGGCTAAAAGCTCAACCTCCCCACCTCAGGTAACTTCTGAACCCTGCTGTGCGCCTGAATGGATAGCTAAGGTTAACTTGTACAGAAATCACAACTGGGATCTCATGAAGGATGTTGAATCAATCAATCTTCTTAATACTAATTTTAAGAAAAATGATCAAGCTCAAAAGAAAAAGATAATGGAGCTAGAAAAATTTGTTTCACAATTAAAAGATGAACAAACAAGCCTTGAGACCGAAATTGATGATCTACTGAGCAAATTGAAATTAGCACAATGAGATTTACCTATAGCTAAAACATATGCTAATAAACATCATGTTCAAAGTGAAAAGTTTGAAAAATTACTTGCTTTTACTAAAAAATCCCAAAGCTTGTATCAAACCAAAACAGGTTTAGGGTATAATTTTGTGCAACTACCAATGACATATACTCCCACATATACTCCTAAGTGAAACCTTGAGGTAAAGAAGCAAGTATCTGCCGAACCCATCTGTACAAGGACATCTGCTAAAGAAACTGAGATAGCACAGAGGGAGGAGAAGGATGTAATAGTTGAGGAAGTAGATGAAGAGGATAAAAAAAGTGAAAAGGAGGAGGAGGAGGAAGAGAAAAGAGTGGAGGAGGGGGAGGAGGAGAATAGAAAAGACCTTAAGGCAAAAACTAATAACAATGTGATTCAAAAGTTGAAATTTATAAAAGAAAAGCCATCTTATGAAGCCAACCAGCTATCTGCTGAGTCAAATCCCTCCACTATGACAAAGCTTCATTCAAAGTACAGCTACAACAACAAGAACCATAACAAAAGCTGCAGTGCTAGAACCTCAAACTTTTTAAAAATGAGACCCCAACCATATATTTGAAATTCCATTTCTGAAGTAGTTGAAATCCACAACAAGAGGTTCTTAAAGAAAAACATAGAGCTGACCACCTAGGCTGATTATAAGATGAAAAAGAAGATGGGGGGACCTGATGGAGGTAAGAATGAGAAGATGAAGAAGGAGCTACAAGAAATCAGTCAGATGATGAAGTCAGCAAAAAAGCAGCTAAAAATCACATGCATAATATGTGGGGAAGATGGTCACTTTGCAAAAGATTGTCATTACAATCTTCAAGCCCATTCCATCAAACTTCCCAACAAGCCTAAACCCTCAAGGAAGTCTGAAGCTGCCAAAAAATAATCTAAAATAAAAGATGGTGGTCGCAAAACTGTTCGGCAGTCAAGTCACTCAAGTGCTGATTCCAAAGAAAAGTCAGCACCTCTAAAAGATCCGATGAATAAGTGAACAACTGCAAACCAAAACAAGAAGACAATTCTTAAGAAACCTTCACCATCTCCAAAAGCCTCAAAGGGTCATAACAAGAAGGATGGTGTCAAAAGATCAGCCAAAGTCAAAAGAAGAACTTGGAAACTAATGACATCTGTCGAATCCTTAAATGACCCAAAACCAACATTTACCTCCTCCGCACTTACCACTGATATAAAAATGATGAAAACTGGAACAACTAAAACTAAATAGGCTTGGGTACCCATTCATCACTAACCAACTTGATTATGTGCAGGATCATCCGGAGGCTAAAACTAACGTGTGGATTGTGGATAGTGCATGCTCCCAGCATATGACTGTTGATAGATCACGCCTACTAAATTTAGAACCATATGATGGTGGATCTGTGTGCCTTTAAAAGTGATACAAAAGGATGATACATTACTGGCAGGAGACTGTCAGCAATGGCAAGATTAGCTTTGACAAGGTGAACTACGTGAAAGACTTAAACTCTAATCTACTGAGTGTGTCTCAGTTTTGTGATTAAAAACATAAAACTCCTTTCACATAGCATGAATGCATTATCATATCACCAGGGTTTGAAATTCCAAATGACAAAATATTTTTAAGAGCTCCAAGGGAGGACAATATGTACATGCTCAACATAAAAAATTCATCACCTCCAGGAAATGTATCATGTTTTATTTCCAAACTTCTTTAAATGAGTCATCCCTTGCCACAGAAGATTAGCACATGTAAATCTCAAAAACATGAACAAACTGGTTTGGAATAAGTTAGTCATAGGACTGTCAAACAAAGAGTTTGCATGTGCTTACCACTATGTAGCTTGTCAAAAAGGAAAGCAACACAGATCTTCTCATAAGTCCAAATAATTGAATTTAGTTATAACTCCTTTACATTTGCTTCACATGGACTTATTTATGCCAACGGGTGTAAAGAGTTTGGGAAGAAAATCATATTGCTAGGTAATAATAGATTATTTTACTAGGTTCACTTGGGTTTTTTAGAAACTAAAGATAAACTACTAAAATTTTAAAATCATTTATTGTAAAAATTGAGAACAAAATTAATAAAAAGGTTAAAATAATTAGATGTGATCAGGGTACTGAATTCAATAGCCATACCCATGATTCATTTTTGTAAATTCAAAGGTGTTGCAAGGCAATATAGTGCTCCTAGTACTCCTTGGCAAAACAGAGTTGCTGAGACAAGAAATATGACACTTCTTGAGGCTGTAAGCACCGTGATGTCTGACTCTAAACTTCCTATAACATTTTGGACTGAAGCAGTCAGCACTGCATGCTATTTTCAAAATAGAGTGTTGATAGTCAAGACTCAGGGAAAAACCTCTAATGAATTGTGGCATAAGAGAACACGATTCATAGGGTTCCTCAGACCTTTTGGATATCCATGCACCCTTCTCAAGCTAAGGCTTATAAAGTATACAATAAAGTTGATCACACTATTAACATATCTGAAAAAGTCATATTTAACAAAAATTCTTCAAATAGTGTTAGAAATACCCCAAGTTGGATGTTTGATCTAGATGGATTCACAAATGCAATTAACCATTTGATTGAGAATGTTTTAGGAGACTCTCTTAACAGGTCAGTAGACATATAAGTCCCAGATACTAAAATCCATATGATAGATTTACCATAAGGGACTAGTCATAACAAGTCATCTGCTGATACAGTCCAGCCACATTCACCAGGAATAAATGCTAGTATCATAAACAATATGGTTCATCCATCATTTGCACATTATGACTCATCAAATGAAGAGTCTAATGATCATTGTGGAACTAGAGAATCTCTTGACAAGGATCAAAACATGGCAAATGCTGAAACAGAGTCAATTCGGCAGTTGAACTGGTCAAAGCATCTGTCGAACTTCCTAAAACAAATTTCTCCATTTTGGATCTATTTCAACAACTCCAAGTAATCCCAAGACTAAGAATTCATAAAGAGCATCCAATTGAGAATGTTATTTGGAATATGGATGAAGATGTCAAAACAAGAAGCAAGGTGAATGAAGCAAACATCTATCTTGGTGAATGAAGCAAACAAGAAGCATCTGTCAAACTTCCTGAAACAAATTTCTCTATTTTAGATCTATCTCAACAACTCCAAGTAATCCCAAGACTAAGAATTCATAAAAAGCATGCAATTGAGAATGTTATTGGCAATATGGACGAAGATGTCAAAACAAGAAGTAAGGTGAATGAAGCAAACATTTGTTTGTTTTCATGCTTCCTGTCTCAACTAGAACCAAGGAAAGTTGATGAAGCCTTAAGAGATTATAGCTGGGTAGAAGCCATGCAAGAGGAGCTTCATTAATTTGCTCAGCAAAAAGTTTGGAAACTATGTAAACTTCCAAGTGGGAAGACTGTAATAGGGACCAAATAGGTGTTTAGAAATAAGAAGGATAACAGGGACATTGTTTTCAAAAACCAAGCCAGACTTGTGGTACAAGGGTACACACAAGAAGAAGGGATTGATTATGATAAAGTGTTTGCTCTTGTGGCTAGGCTTGAAGCAATTAGAATTTTTCTAGCATTTGATGCCTCCAAAGACTTTAAGAAGTTTCAGATGGATGTCAAGAGTGCATTCCTCTATGGTGAGATTGATAATGAAGTTTATGTCTACCAACCTCTAGGATTTACAAACCCAAGTATCAAGATCATGTATGTAAACTTGACAAAGCCCTTTATGATCTTCATCAAGTCCCAAGGAAATGGTAAGAGACACTCTCTACCTTTCTTAGGATACACCAGAGGATCTATAGATAAAACTCACTTCGTCACGAAGGTTGATTTTGATATCATTTTGGTACAAGTGTATGTGGATGATATCATCTTTGGGTCTACAAATAAGAGCTTGTGTGAAGACTTTGAAAGTCTCATGAAGTCAAAGTTTGATATGAGTTCAATGGGAGAGTTCACATTCTTTCTAGGGTTGCAAGTAAAACAAACATCTGATGGTATTTTTATAAATCAATCTACGTATGTCCAAGGCATCTTAGTAAGCTTTCAAGCTACTAATGCTAAGGCTGCAAAAACCACAATGTTGAGAACATGTTCATTAATTTTTGATCTTGAAGGGGAAGGTGTTGATTAGAATTAGTAAAGAGTAATCATTTGATCTCTCATGTATCTTACAGCCAATAGACCAGATATCATGTTTATCACATGCCTGTGTTCAAGATTCCAAGCAGCTACAAAGGTGTCACATCTAATGACTACGAAGAGAATTTTGAAGTGTCTTAAAAGAGAAGCTAAGTTAGGATTATGGTATCCTAAGAGTGTTGACTTCAATCTCTATGGATATATAGATGGTGGCTATGGGGGATGTAACCTCAACAAGAAATCCACCTCAAGGGAATGTCAATTTCTAGGAGAAAGACTGGTTTCATGGCAATGTAAGAGGCAAACTTGTGTCTCCATATCAACTACTGAAGAAGAATACATTGCTGCATCAAGTTGTTGTGCTCAGATGTTGTGGATCCAAGCTTAACTTAGAGTTTATGGAGTAACTTTTATGAAAACTCCAATCCATATTGACAACACTAGTGTCATCTCAATCACCAACAATCCCTTTCAGTATTCAAAGACAAAGCACATTGATATCAGGTATCATTTCATTAGAAATTCTACAGAAAGAATGTCATTAAATTAATTAAAGTCCATACAGATGAATAATATGCAAATTTTTCACAAAGGCTTTTGATAAAATTAGATTTAAATATCTTGTATCTTTCATTGGGATGATGAACTTTTGATAATTAAATGATTTAATCAATGATAGCCTATAATTCTATAAAGAAATGCTTCTTTTTGATAAAATGGGAAAAATTGTGTATCTGCCAAAATTTGCAAATAAGCAGATAAATAGGTTCCTGCCAAATATCAACATATAACTGGGTATCTCTCGAATTATGCAAGTCAGCAGATAACTAGGCATAACAAGGCATTTGCCGAATGGGTATCTTCGGAATTATGCAAGATTCGGTAGATCTCACTTTCATCTTCTGATATATAGTGGCGCCAGAGAAGTTACCTGAAAAGTCTATTTCATAATCTCACACCATCAATTTTATAGTTATGATGGTAAAACATTTTAAAATTCAGATTTTTATACATTATCCACAACTATTAAAATTGAAGGTTTTCCCACATTTGTCATCTTCAATCTTCTTCAGTAAGCAAACCCTTAAACCTTCAATCTCTCAAGTCCTAACAAAATCAATTAACTTCTAATTGCTACTCAAACTCAAACCCTAAAATTTTGACCAAATCACAACATCACCACATCACTTCAACCCATTGGTGATAAAGTCTATGATCCGATACTTCTATTTCTATGCACTAGCAACTACGTTTTCGTAATAACCATAGACCCGGTGATATGTGAAACACACATCGGGGAATTCTGGAGTGCATGTTCCATTTAAAGGGAACATGGAACAAAGATCCTTAGCGCAACAGTACAAGGACTGAAGATCACCATCTCATGCGGCAAAATTTGTCAACATCTTAAGTTGAACAACGCAGATGGTGAATCTTCTTTCTCCAAACAAATGGTAAGTGCCACTTTTAAGGAAAGGGGATATGAGGGACCCTTCCCGATATCCACCTTCTCTAAATCTCAGATATATTATAATTGGAGAATCTTTATTCATATCTTCATTCATTATTTATCAAACAAATTGGAAGGATGGGATCAAGTACCATTGGATTTAGAAGGGGATATTCATGGTCTGGTCAAATAGCAGAGTTAAGATTTTTCGAACTTTATTTTTCAAAATCTATGCAAAAATGTAACTATTGCTATATAATTTATGTTTTTAATGTACCCTAGATTCATAAAACTGACCTTACAAGAAGAATTAAGGGAAAACTTAAACTTGGTGGAGTTGTTAATACTTTAGGAACTTTAAACAAAGCAATATTTTCAAAGTTCAAAGCAACTCTAAAATTTGTTTCTTCGAAGGTAACTCCCTTATTTGCTCATATGCTTCAGGTCATTAAGCCTTAGGGTGACAACATGGCCACACTCACCACTACTGATCCTACATCCTCTACATCAATGCCCAAAGCAAGCAAACATAAATGAACCCCTTCATCATCAACTAAAAAGATACAGGCCCCCAAATTACCTGCCCTCAAAAACACAAGACTTGAAACCAGGGTCCCAGTCAAGTCAAAGGTGTCAGCCACACCTAGACAAGGCTTAAACAATAAGGTTTATCTTGCTTCTTCTAAGTTGACCCACACCCAAGCTAGAAGCCCTCAACTAAAGTCCCAACACTCCATTGAGAAAACCAAAAGTGATACTTACATCACTAACACAACTTATGTGGAAGAAGTCTCATTAGAAACTGGTTCACATCCTGGGCCATTAGACTTAGCTGTACCATCTCCCACAAACATGCCTATTACCCAGGACGATGATATCCCTACTATACTTTTGCATGATCCACTATCTTCTCCCTTCCATACAATATAACTAGTGGGGAATGATATGTTTGTAGCAACATCTGAACCATATCTTTTATCCTAAGGGATGAGGAAAGGATCAATGTGGAAGAGGTTGTCTCTACTGCTGGTCCATCAATTGATCAGCAAGACCGTGACAACATCACTAAGACCTTAACCATGACAACTCACCTTAAAAATGTCTCATTTTAGTCATTCCTTGAGGAGAGTAATCCATGGTGCCAAGAAACCACATCTGGTGGTGAGAGTGCTGAGGCTCGGCCTAGTACCTCATCTCTTATGGATTTCACATTTGTGGCTGAGGAAAGTATGAAACAAAATTAATTGATAGCCTATAAGCTTGAACTTGACCAACAACTAAATGACTTACAAGCTGAGAATGCAATGCTTCAAGGTTAAGCTTAATGAGCCATAGTTCTCGAATTTGAGAATTGTCTGCTCAAATCTTTAGTAGATAGAGTATCTGAGATGAAAGCACAACTCAAAACACTCTAACAGCAAGCTGCAAGAGCGACAATTATCGAAGAATAACTCACAACTCTTCAGCAAGTTGCAAGAAAGGCAATAGATCTTGAACACATAGTGGAGCAACTTAAAGAGACCATTGACCTCAATAATCAATCATTTTAAGTCTTCAACTCTCAGCAGCACAAGAACCTTTGGATGTGTCTTACTCTACATGCTTAGTGTCATTTGGAATCTTAGATGATGTTACCAAAAAAAGGGCAGAGGAGCCAAAAGAAGCTAAAGACATTCTCAGAGATTGACTACTCAAGTTATACATACTACACTACTAATCTCTTTTTCTTCCGAATGGACTGACCAATATGAGCCTCTATCGGAAGCTAAAGCCAAAATGAATTAGCTTCATAATAGATAGGGTTATGATAGTTAGGAAGAGAAGGATATAGAAGCTAGAAGAATGATGAAGAGGATGAACTAGAAGGTTCTACTTGGTAAGAGGAGAATGGCAGTGATTAAAAGATCCAACATTTCTTCCTTGCTCTCTTTAAAAAGAAAGAGATCTGATAAGTAATCATCAAATATAGAGCTCATGATAGGACTTGAAGCCTCTCCCAAGGAAGCTACTGAATAATAAGCACCACTATTGAAAGTGTTATTAGAAGTTGTAGAAGTGGTGAATAAATCGGCTGTTGATGCAACTGCTGAAAGCACTATACAAAAGGCTCCTTTAGAAGATGAATCGAAAGATAAAATGGTGGTTTATACAAGAGGCACCCAGACCATAGAAGATGATATGGAAAGGCATGAGGTGGCTCTTGAAGCTGAACCAACCCAACTTCATAAACATAAAAGGGCACGCCTAAGTATGAACTTAGAAAATCAGAAGAGGTGATATTTGGTCAACCGGATGTTGAAATTGTAACCCCAATTACCTCTGAGGTGAATGTGGAAACAGATGGCTGACAAGTCACTGATGATGCTGAGGGAGCTCAGACAACTATGGATGATCCCAAGTCAACTGGTAAGGCATCAGGTGTAAATCTCAAATCTTCAGCAGTCAGATTTACTGAAGTCTTTACCAATGACAAAGGTAAGAGACCTATGACTGCTGAAGAAAAGACTTTAATTGAGTCAAAGAATTCAACTTCCAGATTTCTAATAACTAAGAAGGTGAAAATGTTACCATAAAGTGTTGAATAATAAGTTTTAACAAATAAAGGCAGGCAGAGCTCAATAATCTTCTATCAAGATGAACATCATTGAACTAATCAAAAGTGCAAAGGATTCGAGAGCTGCAAGAATTGCAAAAAAAGGTGCCATCTAAGTCATCAAAACCAGAAGAACAACATCAAAACCACCACCTAAACCAAATGCCAAAGCTATCAAAAAGGTGCCATCTAAGTCATCCATGCCATCTGCTGAAAGCACCCACAGAACAGCTACTCAGCAGACTTCAACAACTGTAACTGCCAAAATTCAAACTCATGACTTCTAATGAAAAGAAAGAGAAGAAGGGTAAAAAATGTCTTGTAGTAGCTTAACTTGAGTTGAAATGATTCAATTTTAATAAGGTCATGGAATGGAGCACTATTGAGATCAAACTAAACTAACAGCTACAACTCATGCTGAATTGGAGAGAATAGCGGAGTTAGCTAGAAAAAAGAGAGCTACATTAGTGAGTAAGCGAGCATAAAGAGTTTAGCAAGAGTTCAGAGATAAGCAAGAAATGAAGTAGTTTCTTAAATACTATTGTTTCCCGGGTAGAAAAGTAGGACCAATGAGTATGTCAACTCTTGATCTGAATATCAGAGGAATAAGACAAAAGATTACGGCTAGAGAGCTTCCAAAATTTAAACAAGCCAGGGAATAATGGGAAAGAAAACATGCCAAAACGAAGAAAGTCACTCAAAATTCTTCCTATATGTCGCTTGAGCCACCAGTATCCCCTATCTTAACAACCTCTGATAACAGTCAACCCATTTTCTCAATACTTGCAAACAAGAAGAAAGCTACAAAGAAATTATAAAAGCAAGTATTTTTGATCCAGAAGTAGAGGAGAAGATTCTGAAAGTAACAAAGGTATTGGTTGTAGAGTATCTTGCTCAAATAAAGAAATTTGTTGTCAAGATGGCTATTGGAGAGATCATGTAGTATTACCACAAAAATGAAGTAATTGATCCGCCCGTTGACATTTTTGAGAAAATTGCTAAGTACTTTAGCATCTATGGATGTAGGAATAAGAAATCCAAAGTGTTGCTACATAAAGTACTATCCTTAGTCAAAGCTAATGCTCGTGACGAGATCCCTAAAACCCCACTATCAAGTGGTTATGGTGTGGTGGCTCAGATGCTGAAGCAGGAGTTAACAAAGAAAGCTAACAGGTTATTTGACTGGGTCTGAGATGTGAATCTCAGTTGATGTGACTCAACTTAGGATTGAATATGATGATTGAGTCAGTGATTAAGTTGCGGAAATACTAAATCATAGAACATTAATTACTGAAAGAATACTAGTAAATGCTTTGTATATTGATGAGAGTGAACAAGATACAAAGTGTGCTAGGGTTGCTGGTGAAACCTTTTAATGTTTTTGTTCACCACCGCAAAATTAGGTTATGCTGATCTATTTATAGGCAGATACATTGCCTATACAAAATAACTAAACTACCCTGACAACTATACATCAGAATACTAGTCTAAGTATAAAATATCATAAGCATTTGTAAGTGTTCATCAGCATTAACTAATGCAGATGAGAAGTCTTCATCAGCATTTCTTGTTTGTCTTCAGCATTGACTGGGTTATCCGCATTAGTAAATGCGGATGACTAAATACTTGACCGCATTTGTGTTCCTTGTCTGCATTAGTAAATGCGGATGAACAAATACTTGGCCATATTTTTTCTTTGGTCTTCCGCATTTACTAATGCGGATAACCAACACTTAGTCTTTTTCTTCTATATCTTCAGCCGCATTTCTTCATGATATTCGACCCGTATTTCTTCTTGGACTTGGAGGGATTTCCAACTAGAACAACCTTTAACAACTTCTTGAATTGGCATGTATAATCCTTTTAGGGTCTTACAATACTCCCTTTAAGGATTATACAGCCTATGAACTTCAAGAGTTTGAGGGTGGTCATGATTCTAGTGGTTCTTCATGAGGTTGAACTTGTCTTGCTTGGACTATTAATGGTGATGGTGCTGATGTAGTAGCTACAGAAGGTAGAGGTTCTGCCAAAGAAGGATCAAAAATAGCCTTAATCATGTTGGAGAAGTCTCTATCCTCATTCATCTTGTCTCGGCTAAGGACATGTATCTTTATTTGGCTTATATTATGAATGGCATCAATGGGCATTTGTCTCAAAGAGATTGGTTCCCACACTGACACAGTGGAAAGACCATCTCTATGAATCAGTAAAGAGCCAATAGTATCTACCTCTAACTTCACAATGTTACCCAATTGGAGAGGGACCTTCTTTCTCTTTCTTATTTCTTTCTTCTTGTTAATTCTATCATAAAGCCATCTTCAGAATTTTGATGCATTTTAGAAAGAATTCATATCATCTTTTCCCAGCTTGTTATTGAGTTCTCTAAAGTGTCTTGTAAATATGTAGTGAACATAGGATTCATCTAACAGTCTTACTTCATATCCACTAAACAACCTAATATCTGATCCTTCTTTTCCTCCCCATTTTCTTTCAATCACCAACTCATAAGTCTTTTCATCATAAAACACATTAGAGATTGGTTTTGTCTTGTGGGATCCAGCTACCATATTCATTTTTAATGATTCAGTTGGCTTTATATTCATTTCAGGAAATACCAACTCTTCAGCTTCTTTCTTTTTCTTCTTTCCTAGAGGATTTCTGAATAAACTGTCTTTTCTCAAACAAATAGCTTTTAGAGACTTGAAGTTGTTGGTTTTCTTGAACATCTTCAGAATGTCTTCAAATTCATATCCTCTATACATGGCGTGATGATTTATCAACTCTAGATCAGCCAGTTCTTTCAGATCATGAATCTCCATGGAGTTCACAAGAGCAGTGTACTCTGTGAAGATTTGAACTAGCCCTGAGATCCTTTTTACCATGAACATGTTCCAATCACTGTCATACTTCTAGGCTATAATTTTGACATCAGTTTTGCCTTTTGGAGCAAACACACCCTTAATCATTTCAGAAGTAGTTAACCCTTCCTGTAGCTTCAGTTGGGAGGGTTCAATAAACCATTATGGATTTCTATGTAGCATGGGTGCCAAGACATCATGGTCCTTGGTAATGAGTTGGACATCTTGTGCTGAAGTTCTTGATCTTTGTTTTCTCCCTATCACCTCTTCTTTAATAGCCATTAGTCTATCTTTCATTTCTTTGACTAATTTCAGAATTGCAGCTCTGAGGGAGTTTGATTTCATGTTACCAAGCTTTCTTTTAGTAAACCCTTGAGTAGCTAAATAATCCTTAATTTCCCTATCAGTCATGCTATAGGGATCAGGATAAGCTGATTGTGATTCTTGCTACTGTTGAGACTTAGCAGCACTAATAGTAATAGGGGAAATGGTAGTCTTCTTTTCATACTCAGTAACATATGTAGGGTCAAGTAATTTTTGCATCTTATTTACTTATTCAACCATACCCTCATATGTCATCCCAAAAACTTCATCTGCATCGTACCCGTGGTTGATCAGATACATTGCTTTTATCATGAGATCATCAGCTTGAGCTTTCTTAACTATTTCTTGAACAGATGGCTCAACCTTTGCAGGACGGTCCCTGGTCAAAGGGTCATCAATCAACCCTTCATCATAACCTCCTGCAATTTCTCCTTCTTCTAACACAATCACATCAATTTTCTTCTTTAATTCTTCCTCAGCCTTCTCATGCTCCTATAAAATTTCAGCAATAGCAGCAAGGCTTCTTGGAACATCTTTTTGTTTATTAATGGGTGGTTCCTCTTCTATCATTAGCAGTTTGCCTTTGGCTTTCTCAGATAACTATTTCTTCTTTCTGGAATACATGTGCAATCTGGGACCAGAGATGGAACAGAGGCTTTGAATTCTTGTTTATTCTTTTCTAGATCAAGC
Organism: Flaveria sonorensis; assembly: GCA_025506505.1. NCBI lineage: Eukaryota > Viridiplantae > Streptophyta > Magnoliopsida > Asterales > Asteraceae > Flaveria > Flaveria sonorensis. Next base: position 56,364,113 of record CM046433.1, on the reverse strand, counting down.
TTTTCAGCTTCTTCTTTCTGTTTTTCAGCAATCTCTTTTTCTTTCAGCTCTTCACATAGCTTTCTGATCAGTTCCTGTTGTTCAACAGTCAAAGTGTGTCACACCCCCAAATCCATGTCGGTTTCCCGTGGGGTGCGAACGTCATGGAATCATAGTCATTGATCGACCACTACATGATTTGGTAAAACATACGTCGTAAATGACTTTAAAATACATAATTGTTTTCAGAGTCAAATTGCGGAAGCAAAGGAATTAATGCAAGTCGTTTTCCAAACTCGATAAATACAGAAACAAATGTCCAAAAGAGATTGGTCCTAAATGCGATGTGCTCCATACTGGCTTAACTTGATGCAATTATCAAATACCTGAGAAAACATGCACGAAAAAAATATGTCAATATAAAGTTGGTGAGTTCACAGGTTTTAAAGTAATAGTAAAAGTGTAATGGACCACAAGTCTTTCCATGATTTGATTGTCGATCAAACAATACTACAACATTATATAAGCATCACAACCGAAGCTAGACTGTAACTGTAATAGATTTCCCCTACCCATGCCTACCGTAAGCACAGGGGTGAACAGGCTAATAATGCACCCGTTTAGACCTCCAGTCAAGGTTAGGGTAATTAACCCGGGTGGGGGTAGTCAAACCCAATAGTACTATCCGTGATTACCTCGCTTTGGGAAATAAACTAACGATTCGATAACAGGGGACTTCATACAGTAAGTTACAACTTATATAACATGTGAAATCATTGTCAAGTAATTGTGTCCATGAAAATAGTAATTTGCATGTAATCTCCCCCCAAAATGAAAGTAAGTAAAAATAGAGCCGTGAAACTCACCTGTAATGCACGCGTGAATATTAGCAATAGTTCGCAAGTATGATCGGTCTAGGAATCTCCTAAACAACATTACAATATATTCATGAGGTCATGGTTACTAACCCTAGATGGTCATGCATAACTCATCCACAAAGTTAGTTTTGAAAACGTCACTTGACTAGTTAGACATCTCGAGCCGTTAATATTTTATTTAGATTCTTGTCTTCATAGTTATATTCCTAAAATACATAATGTATTGTATGGGTTTTATATTAAGTATGATGCAATTATAATTTCTGTGTGCGTGAGTTTCTTTTTACCAAATACCTCCAAAAGTTCACTTTATATAAATGTAGACATTTGACAGAAACAGGTAGATTGTTGGACCAAAAGAACCAATGAGCCTGATCAGAAAAACCTTTAAGTCCCACAGACATTACAACAACTGAAGTAGTCTGTAACAGCTGAAGACATCAACTGATAACAAGGTCTGAAGACAAAGTCTGAAGTGAAAGAGCTGAAGACAAAGTCTGAAGCTAAAGAACTGAAGACAAAGTCTGAAGACAAAAACTGAAGACAAAGACTGAAGACCAAGTTTCAGATGTTGTCACAATAGCTGAAGAAGACCTCTTCAGTAGTTGTGATAGTTTCCTTTCAGTAGTTTTATGTTTCTTGTAATCAGTACTTGTAGTTTCAATAGTTTTAGTTTCATCTTGTACTTAGCATACTCTGAGATGTTCTCAGTTGTTGTGAACATTCTCAGTAGTTTGCTTACTTTTAGTTGTTTGTAATAATTCTGTTAGATATCACTATCAAGTGACATCAGCAGACGTCACATTCCTTTATATAAGGAATGTTGACCTAATTGTAAGGTGCGATGCATAGCGAAGCTTAGAAAAGCTTAGCGGCCGTCATACCGAAGCATTTGTGCATGAATGATATTATCCATTTGCAGAAAACCCTCTTTCTCTATAACCGTGTACTGTTCCATGAATATATATTGTGTTCTTGCTATATTTGTCTAATTCTTGTTCCAATTCCGCTGCAATTCAACTCTAATTGATCAAACTTAGATCGCTGATCCTGACATAGATTTTTAGGTCTGATTGTCATCCCATTTTCATGGTACAAAGAATATTTATAAAATCTGATATTTTTACCATATTTATCTCTATGTCTTCGGTTCCCAAAAGGTATATATTGTAATAAATAACTAATTTTAAGTGCCTCGAAATGGGTCATCAGGCAACAGATGTCAGTGCAGCATTTTTCCTGTACATGTCCATGGATTTCATCTTTTTGAGGGGTCAAACCCTACTTTTACAAATAGAGCCTATAGTAATTTTAAACCTAACATCTTAGGCTAAGCTACTTCTGAAATTAAAACTCCATTTGATTACTTTAAGCATAACTTATGCCTCAATCTTTCTGCCCTATCTAATCTGCCAAAAACTCAGATTCAACACCTTAATCATATTTGTACTTTTTGGATGGGTTATACTTATCTAAAAATTTCAAGGTTGGATTCTTTGAAAACTATACATTCTAAGGTTAATGTTAGGCTCAATAAATGATTAATTTGGTCGTTTTTAGGTCGAGTTATGGTGTCTAAAACACAGAACATGAATCTGCCAGAAAATGTCTTACATGTTTTGTTACTTTTTAAGCTTTGCTAGAGCACCTTTGGATGAGTTAGTGAACATGGACACATTATGGTGATGTATGGAAGATTTGGAACAAGGTTCTAACCTTAAACAATCAAGAAGAAGATGATCTTGAAATGCAAAGAGAAAGACTTGATCCCTTGAACTAAGAATCAAGCAAGAAAAAGTGGAGAAGATGTTGTAGGATGCTTGGAAGCTTCAAAAATCACTTGATCTTCAATTATAGCACTTGAATCACCCAAGATTTGTAGAAAAAGAGTTGAAAATCAAATTAAATGGTGGTGGGGATGCCTTGTCCGAATTTGGACGAGGGAGGAGAGAAGAGTGTGGTGTGTTGGTGTGGTTGAAATGAAGTGCTTGCATGTTTTATAGTATTACACCCTTCTGGCATGGGGTTTTGGGATATGGATGCATCATGTCATGGGCAAAGGTGGATGAGATGGAGCACTCCAATTGTGGTAATGGGTCTAAGTTTCTTTAATCAACATCAAAAGTGTTTCACAAAAGGGGTAAAGTCTTGGATTTTTGGTACAAGTCAACATGATTTCCAAGAAATCTTGAAAAGGAGAGTTGAGGGGAGGGAAGGGGGGGGGGGGGAAGGGACGGCCAAAGGGGAGGGGAGAGGAGGGGGTTTGGTTTTCAAATTTTGTGTAGTATTAGGTATTTGGGTGGTATTTGTTGCACTATAGGTATTTTTACATATTTTTATATTTTTACTTTTTACTTTTTACTTTTTTTTTGAAATTAGATTGATATATTATAAGAACTTATATAATATTACATATTCCAATATTGCATATATAATAGTGATACGTCATGTATCTAGCAGTCGCGTTAAAACGATTCGTTCCGGATAAGATATCAAGTTACGCGATTTGGTTTATTTATAAGTTTAAACTTTTCCAATGTATTTAATTTGGAATGTAAAATACTTTGAAACACTTTAAAGTATTTACTAGTATGTATATATTAATTATCACCAACGCTCGTGTGTGCCGGTTGTATCGCGTGTAAGACTGGTAATTACGCCGAATCACCGATGCATGAAATTTTGCAATGAATGAAATGATTTCAATAAATGGAACAAAATTGAGAATCAAGCATGATATGTGTAATTATGACTAGGTCGAGGTCGGTATTGACCTGAAATTTACCGGTTGTCACATACTCCCCATGTTAGAAAGAATTTCGTCTGGAAATTCAGTTAGTGTCTTCTGTAGTCGTTAGGGTTTCCAACAAGTAAGGGTAGTAGCGTTTCATTTGATCTTCACATTCCCAAGTGAATTCAGGTCCTCGTCTAGAATTCCACCGAACCTTTACAATAGGAATGCGGCTTCGTTTCATTCTCTTTACTTCTCGATCCATGATCTCCACCGGTTTCTCAATAAAATGGAGTTGTTCATCGGTCTGAACCTCATGGAGTGATATAATTAGAGCCTCATCTGACAAGTACTTCTTTAGATTTGACACATGAAAAGTATCATGAACACCACTAAGTTCCTGTGGTAGTTTTAGTTTGTAAGCTACGGGACCAATCCTCGCTAGGATCTCGAACGGTCCGATGTACCTAGGGTTTAGCTTACCCCGCCTACCAAAACGAATAACTCCCTTCCAGGGCGAGACTTTTAGTAGCATTTTGTCTCCTACCTGAAACTCTAATGGTTTGCATCTCACATCAGTGTAACTTTTCTGACGGTCACGCTCAGCTTTAAGTCGGTTCCGAATCTGAGCAATCTTTTCTGTCGTCTCGTGTGTGATTTCTAGACCAGTAAGTTGGCTGTCACCTACTTCTATCCAGCATAGAGGAGATCGACATTTCCTACCATGTAGTGCCTCAAATGGTGCTGCTTTGATACTAGTGTGATAGCTTTTATTGTAAGAAAACTCAGCTAAGGGTAGATAAGTATCCCAACAGTTCCCGAAATCTATCACATAAGCTCTAAGCATGTCTTCCAACATTTGGATGGTTCTTTCACTCTGCCCATTTGGATGGTTCTTTCACTCTGCCCAACAGTTCTTCATATCCAAACGTGTACCCAAGGCTTTTTGTAATGATTATCAAAATCTAGAGGTAAATCTACTATCTCAGTTAGAGATAATGGAAATTGGCACACCATGTCTTGAGACAACCTCCTTGAGATAGATCCTGGTCAGCTTTTCCATTTTATCAATTTCCTTAATTGGTAAGAAATGTGCACACTTCGTTAGTCGGTGTACAATTACCCAAATCGTATCGCATCCGGTGGATGTCTTGTGTAGTTTCGTTATGAAGTCCATGGAGATCTGTTCCTATTTCCACAGTGGAATCTCTGGTTGGTGCAGTAGTCCTGATGGCTTCTGATATTCTACCTTAACCTTTAAACATGTGAGGCACTTGCTAATATAGGTGGCTATGTCAGCTTTCATGTTGGGCCACCAATATAACTCCTTCAGGTCCTGATACATATTATCAGAGCCCAGGTGGATGGATTATCGGGATTTGTGTGCCTCGTTCATCACAAGATCCTTAAAATTTCCAAAATTTGATACCCAAATTCGGTTCATGAAATAGCAAGTTCCCTCAGACTTGATCTCAAATTGTTTATCCATGCCTCGAAGAGATTCCTCTTTCAAATTTTGTTCTTTTAGTACCTCAAGCTGAGCATCGCGAATCTGTGTGGTTAAATTTGTTCGAATTGTCATTCCCAATGCTCGTACTCGCATGGTCCTGGTTCGTTATTTCCTACTCAAGGCATCTGCTACAACATTTGCCTCTCCTGGGTGATAACGAATCTCGCAGTCATAGTCATTTAGTTACTCAACCCACCTGCGTTGTCTCATATTCAGTTCTTTTTTATCGAAGATGTGTTGAAGGCTTTTATGGTCAGTGAATATAGTACACTTGGTGCCATAAAAATAATGTCTCCAAATTTTAAGTGCAAAAACGACAGCTCCTAATTCGAGGTCGCGAGTAGTGTAATTTTTCTCATGCACTTTCAATTGTCGAGAAGCGTAAGCAATAACCTTATCGTGTTGCATCAGAACGCAGCCGAGTCATTGTCGTGATGCATCGCAGTACACCACAAAACCATCAGTTCCCTCTGGTAGGGACAAAATAGGTGCACAACATAGTTTTTTCTTCAATAATTGAAACGCTGCTTCCTGCTTATCACCCCAATCAAACATCTTATCTTTTTGGGTCAAGGTCGTCAATGGTTGGGCTATTTTGGAGAAATTCTCAATAAAGCGTTGATAATAACCTGCAAGATCTAGGAATTGTCTCACCTCGGTTGGAGTCCTTGGTACTTCCCAGTTCTTAATGGCCTCTATCTTGGATGGGTCAACATGTATTCCCTTCTCGTTGACCACATGCCCGAGAAATTGCACTTCTCGAATCCAGAAGTCACATTTTGAGAATTTTGCATACAATTTCTCGTTCTTGAGTAGTTCAAGATTAAACTTAAATGTTTTTCATGATCATCCTTGGTTCGTGAATCTATCAAGATGTCATCGATGAAGACGATCACAAATTTATCCAAGTAGAGTTTACACACCTTGTTCATAAGATCCATGAACACGGCTCGTGCATTGGTTAACCCAAATGGCATGACCATGAACTCGTAATGACCATAACGAGTTGGGAAAGTGGTCTCAGGGACATCCTCTTCTTGGATCCGTAATTGGTGATATCCCAAACGTAAATCAATCTTCGAGTAATAACTAGAACCTTGAAGTTGATCGAAGACAAAACGAGTGGCGGATGCCAATCTGTTAGCATCAGAGCCATAGTCATGTGAAAAAATTTAAAAAAATAAGATTGGCATATTAATAAGGAACCTTGAAATCTGATATTGTCCGCTCTGATACCAATCTGTCACACCCCAACCATAGCGGTTTCCCGCGGGGCGTGATCATCATGGAAACCATAGTCATTGATCGACCACTACATGATCTGATAAAACATACGTTGCAATCACGTTGAAAGATACATAATTGTTTTCAGAGTTACATAGGGAAAGTAGTAGTAAAATGTAAATTGTTTTTCAAACAAGACAATTTAGAAATAGTGTCCCAAAAGCATGCGTGAATCCTAGAATGCGATAAGCTCCAAACAAGCCTATCCTCGTGCAAACCTTAATTTCCTGAGAAAACATGCATGAAGTATGTCAACATAAAGTTGGTGAGTTCATAGGTTTTAAGTAACAGTAATCAGTGTAATGGACCACAAGACTTTCTATGATTTGATTGTCGATCATACAATAATACAATATTATATAAGCACCGCAACCGAAGCTAGACTGTAAATGTAATAGATTGCCCCTACCCGTGCCTACCGTAAGCACATGGGTGAACAGGCTAATAATGCACCCGTTTAGACCTCCAGTCATGGTTAGGGTAATTAACCCGGGTGGGGGTAGTCAAACCCAATAGTACTATCCATGATTACCTCGCTTTGAGAAATAAACTAAGGGTCTAATAACAGGGGACTTTATACGGTAAGTAAACAACTTATATAACATGTGAAATCATTGACAAGTAAATATGTCCATGAAAATAGTAATTTGCATGTAATCTCCCCCAAAATAAAAACAAGTAAAAGTGGGGGCCGTGAAACTCACCTGACAGAGGTAAACGAGTATGTAAGCTTGTAAATATCCAAAGTACTTGGGGAAAACCAACCTAAGCTCGCCCTAGAATAATTTAGGCAACTTATGTCTAAGTAATTGCCCCTACATGTAACGTGAGCATGTAACCATATCATCCACATAACTTGGTAACAAAGTGTTTGGCTTGACGACCCGTTGGTGATATAGGATGATAATTTGTGAAAAATATATATTACTTAGAAAATATTAATAAATAATATTTTGCTTGAAGATGTTCAAAAACCTTTGTATTTTAAAATTGACATATTATTTGGGTAACTAAATATCATTTCTACTCGACCCGAGATGTGACTTGAGTGTCTTGTAATTATTTATAGATTTTTCATATGTAATTTATGGAAATTAGGGTTTTGAAGAAATCTTATTTTCCTCGGTAAATAATACTTGTATTATTTTAAATGAAAGGCAATTTCAAAATATTTACATCTAAGTAAAATTACTAACTTTCAAATTTTTACTACCCATGTATAAATATATGGATATATTTGTCCATAAAATAATTATTTAATTATTTTCTTAGTAGATTTATTCTTTTATTTTATTTAACTTTTATGAGCTTACATTTATGAAATTAGGGTTTTTTTTTAAATTATTTATAATTTTTTTATTACATTATATCATAATGTAAAATATCTTTATTGAATTAACTAGATACCTTAGACAATTTACCAAGTTGTTTAAACCCATATTTAGTAAACTAGAAGCTAGCATTATAAATTTCATAAATTTTATATTCTATGTCCCATGTCAAAGCAACAAGGTAATGTGTCATATTTGTTAAAAGTCATCTATTAACTATTTTAACACACTATTTAGACTAACATAATATTTAATTTTGAAGTTTATATTTTTCCACTTAAGTCTCATGTATATATATATATATATATATATATATATTTAACCATTCTTGTCACCTTGGTCAAATTATCATCTTGTCATAACCCAACTTTCATATGACAACTCACTAACTAAATATAACTTGTAGAATATATATAAATATTCATAATAATACTTGTAAAACATCTAAAATTCCATAAACATAATGTAACCCTTTTGTGACTTTTCTTGGGTTTCAATAAACCCTTATGACTTTATATAAAATCACCAACTAGTAACTTGGTCAAACATGGATCTATAAATATTTACTTTTTTAAAACTAGAATCATTATTTAGTTCATGTTAAAATGTTTTGTATGAAGTAAAATCCTTGAAACTCTTTGTTGGTGAAAACACCATTTTTAACATGAAAGACTTTTGTGGATGAATGTTGTTACATATGATCTAGTAGATGGATAATATAATGAAATGAAAGATATATAAACAAAAAGAAAGTGTTCTCACTAAAAACAAGCAAGAAATGATGGAAAGGTTGATGTAGGATGCTTGAAAGCCTCAAAAATCACTTGGTCTTCAACAATGACACTTGATTCATCAAAGATTTGTAGAAGACAATTTGGAAATAAGGTGTGGTGGTGATGGGGGTCCTTGGCCGAATTTTTGAAGTGAGGGGAAGAGAGAAGAGGGGGTTGGGTGGTGGTGGTGATTTGTGTTGGTGAAAGTCTCTTTTAAACTCTTAATATTGTAAAGTTTTCTTTTCTTTTCTTTTTTTTTTTTTTTTTTTTTTTTTTTTTTTTAAGAGTAAATCTTTCAAGATTGTGGTCAAGACAAGATGGATGAGTGATGGCAAGAGTAGTAAGGTGGACATGTATTTTTAACATCTTCAAATGAGATTTCACAAAAAGGGAAAAAAAGTTCCATTCATGCAATGTCAACACAAGAAGACAAAGCATCCATGGGGAAGAGGAGAAAGTGAGGGGGGGGGGGGGGGGGGGCTAGGCTAGGAGGGGAATGGTGGGGGTTTTGTTTTGCTTTTTAGTAGTATTGGGTATTTGGGTGGTATTTGTTGCACTATAGTAATTTTTACATATTTTTATATTTTTACATGTTACTTTTTAAAATACATAAAAATATTATAAGAAATCATATAAGGTCTCATATTTTAATATTGATGATATGTATATAATAACTCGTGTATCTAGTAGTTGCGTTATACGCGTTTTATCCGGGTAAAATATCAATTTACGCGTTAAGGTTTATTTATGAGTTTAAGCTTTTCCAATGTAATTAATTTGGAATCTAAAATACTTTGAAACACTTTAAAGTATTTATTGACACATATATATTAATTGTCACCAGCGTTCGTGTGTGCTTTTATCGCTTGTAAAAATGGAAATTACGCCAAATTACCGATGCATGAAATGTTATGCGTGAAATTTTGCAATGCATAAAACGACTTTAATAATTGTAATTAAATTGAAAATCAAGTAGTATAAGTATAATTATAACCAAGTCAAGGCCGGGTATTGACCTGAAATTGCCGGTTATCACATACTCCCCATGTTAGAAAGAATTTCGTCCGGAAATTCAGTTAGGGTTGTGTGCAGATGCCAGGGTTTCAAACAAGTAAGGGTAGTTGAGCTTCATTTGGTCTTCGCGTTCCCAAGTAAATTCGGGTCCTCGCCTGGAATTCCATCGGACCTTCACTATAGGAATGCGGCTTCGTTTCATCATCTTTACCTCTCGATCTAGGATCTCCACAGGTTTCTCAATAAAATAAAGTTGTTCATCAAACAGCTTGTGGTTCGTCCCGGCGAAAGCGGACAATATCATGGTGCGGTTACGCTGGGCTGTTACAGATGGTATCAGAGCCAGGGTCGGGCCGGTGTGCTAGCGAGGACGCTGGGCTCCCTAAGGGGGGTGGATTGTAACATCCCACATTGGTTGGGAAGGTGAACGAAGGCTTCTTTATTGGGGGCTTGAGACCTTCCCCACTGTGACGCGTTTTGCCTGGGCGATGGTGGTACATCCCGGTCCAGGTGAAGAAAAAACTGTGAGGTGATGGTGGTTCGTCCCGGCCAAAGCGGACAATATCATGGTGCGGATACGCTGGGCTGTTACAAAGTGACTGTAGGAACAAGCTGTAAGCTCATCTCTTCTTCTATTGGAACAGGATTCAGAGGAATTACAACTATAGGCTCTACTGCGGTTCTGAGATCTTTGATGAAATCCTAAAAGTCTTCACCAATAATGAATTCACTAAATGAGTATATATCCAAATCTTCAATCAGTTCTTTCATCATGGATTCTTCATTTACTCTTTCATTAGTGGATGGATCAGAATGCACAACCATTGCTAATTTTTCTTCTTCAATCCCAACCACACTAGATTCAGCTTGCTGTGAGATTTCATCTTTTGTAGTCTCTTTTTCTGTTTCAGATTCATCATCCATTTCTTTATCAGTTTCCTCGTCATCTTTATCAGTCACTTCCCTTTCCAATTCCTTTTTAATCTTTATAAGCATCTCCAATTCAAAAACTCTCTTAGTTAGAGCTTCTATCTCTTTGTTAAGATCAGCTATGATATCAATTTGAATATCAATAAGGTTCTCTTGTTCTTCCATTGCAATGGTTTAGATGGTGGCAATATCCAAATGACCACTGATTTCTTCTTTTCCTTGATCAAGGTCAACTTTGAATCTATCAATCTCCTTATCTTTTTCTTCATTTTCAGACTCATATTTCGCCCTTAGTTATTTGAGATCTTTTTATTTTTCATCCAGCTAAAATATTCTATCATTTATAATACCAGATCTTCTCTCTAATACTTTCTCCATTCTGGCAATCTTTTGTAGTAAATCAGAAATCATCTCATCTTTCTCATCAGGACGGTTAACCTTAGATTCAGCATAGCTTTCAGAATGACCTGCCTTTGAGAGTATTTGTCTCTCAAGCCTTTGAGTGCCAGGATGGTTATCCTCCTCATCCGAAGATGATTCAGACTCATCTGATGAGATGGCAGATTCACCAGACCCAATAGGTGCAGCTGTAGCATCAGGAGAAGAAATGATTGAAGATACATGATGAGCTTGGACAGGAGATAATAGAAGTGAGTAAGCAGGTGATGCTCTGAAAGGTGATGGTATTTCTTGTTCTTGAACTAAAGGCATAATGTGAAGATCACCACCTGCATCAACTTATGATGACACTTGCCTCAGTTCTTCTTCAACTGCCTCAGCTTTCTCTTCAACAGTGTGTTGATCCTGAGCAGCTAGTTGATCTTTAATAATCTCATGTTCATCAGCTGGCACATCATCATGTGCTTATTCCTCAACATCAGGAACAACTTCTTCAGCAGCTTCTTCATAAACTTCTTCTGGGTTAATCTAATGTAACATCCATGGAAGTAATGGAAAGAAAGTTCCACTGTAAAAGTTCCTATGATCTCTCTTCTTGATGTACTTATATGATTTTGCATTATAGTGAAGAATGTCCATAATAGGCCCCTCTGGTACAAGTTCAAGAAAAGCTTCATTGATGAAGCACTGAATGAACCTTGGGTACATCAGAAACATATGCCTCCTTCCTTCTTGCATGTTTGAGATCAGGCCATTAAACACGTAAGCAGACATATTGAATGGTCTGTTAGTGCATAAGGCACAGATTGCTAATGAATTACTAATAGGGATATCATTCCACCTAGTCTTTTGTTGGATAAGCAGTGTTGGAATAAATGAATAAGGAATCTCCATTGAAGATCATCTAACCCCTTGACAATCTGTTTTCCTTCAAATCCACCTTCATAACCAATGTTGGCAAAGAAGGTCATGATGTCATCTTCTTCAAGTTCTTGGGGAGCATTGGCATCATCTTCAAACTATAGACATTGTCTCACAGTCTGTTCAGAGATTACCAATGTATGATCATCAGTAATTCTTCCTGAAATAGTCTTTACACCATCAATCTCAGTTACTTCAGTTGTTCCCCAGAAAGATCTAATGAGGTTCTCATAAATGATGGGTCTAACAGTGATAGAATGTGCCACTCTTGTTGTAGAGATGAATCTGATCATGTCTCTTAATCCTACAGATTCAGGCACATCAGGATCAAGAAATCCATTGACATTGTGGAGCTTGCTCCATGTCAGGTTTGCCATAGATTCTGCAATAGATACACATGTGTTAGTAATATTCTAACAATTATCATATCATATGACAAGAATCATGTTTGAATTTTCTTATTTTGACATTTTCAAGTCAAAATGAAGGTTCAAAGGTTACTGTTTTATTAAGAGTTTGACCTAATTTTGATTTTGTGATGAAAAATCATTGAAGTTATGCTTTATGCTTATTTTTGATCATCTTTACTGTTTCAAACATCCTTTAATGTTTAATAACTGGATTTGATTTCCACATTTTCATGGTACGATTCCCCAGTTCATCCTGATTAATTTAGGGTTTGAAAAGTGGTTGTTCTTTGTTATTCACATTATCATCCATTTCAATGAACTTGAGAATGCTATTTAAATCCCTGGTTGATTTTATTAAGTTTCTTAAACCTAGGGTTCTATGTTCATTACAGGTTCGACTTTTGAAGTTTTACAAATCCATCGAAAATCACCTTGTTTTGATGCTGCTTAGGCCAAAGATCAAATTAGAGGTGGAATGGATTTGGATGAATGACAGAAACACAAGATCTGAGTTGTTGGATGATGATGAAGAACAGTAAGAAAAATGCTCGTCGCACTATAAGTTCACTCAAATTTGAAAATTATTAAATGACTTTCATTAATGTTTTTAAATAATACATTTAACGACTTATACAAATTTTGCAAGTGTGAACAAATGCGCATGTTTTAATTTTTATACTGTAGCAAGTGTGGGTGCTTTTATTTGAGTACATTTCTCTTCTATAGCAAATGCGAATGCTTTAAGTTGTGCACATTTCACTACTATAGCAAATAGGAATGCTTTAAGTTATGCACATTTCACTACTGTAGCAAATGTGAATGCTTTAAGTTGTGCGTATTTCACTACTGTAACAAATACGGATGCTTTAAGTTGTTCGCATTTATTGTAACAAATGCAGAAGAACCAAGAGTTGTCCACATTAGTTACACTTGCTTAAAAAACAGTTACCCGCATTGGTTATATGTCCGGGTTACCTTCACCCGCATTAACCAATACTCTTACCCACATTAATTTTGAAGTCAAAACTTAATGTTTTTGTAGAGGATGATTCTAACTGTTTTTGCACTGATGTTCTGATTTTTATGAAGATGAGTTTGTTACTTTGATTTTATGAAGTTATGACTGTTGCTTGGATTGTCAATTCTTGCTTGGATTGACTTGTATACCCGGTATGATACAAGTTTCCAAGATTTGACTGATCCTAGACTTTGTGCTTCCAAACATCTGTATACACTGAGCTACTTATGGTTTAACTTCCATACCAACATAGTCATTTTTCTGATTTTATATTGAAGAAAAGATGTTGCAAATTTTATGTTTTTGAGAATATTTTCTTTTAAAATTTTAATTACTTCGCCTAAAGTTTATATCCAGATGGGATAGAAACTTTAAAGAATTTTTAAATTGAAAGGAAAATATTTCTGTAATTTTTAAATTGTTTTTTTATCTATACATGAAGAGGATGTATACCTTGATTGGGATGGTATCAATCTTACCTTTCACAAGAGCAAGTAATTGTTAGTAAAATAGACATAATCATGAACATAGAGATTGTAGGTATGTTTGTCCTCTTAAACTCATGGTTGGTTGATATTTTAATGTATGTGATCTTTATCATGTTTTGAATGGGTTACATATTCAACATGTACCTCCCACTCAAAGGTATGGAAAGATCAACCATCCGCATGACATGCATGGTAGAACTTTTTCACATCTTACATGACCAGGTCGTTTAAATTATGAAATCTCATTTTGATTTGAGGAAGGGGAATCCTCATTGGGATTTTTTTTGGTTTTAATCCTTATATTTATTTGATCAACATTGGGATTCTTTTGCACTTCACTTTGGAAGGTGATCATTCACAAAGAATGTATTCTTTATTAATTCATCCATGTTTGATGTGTTCCTCATTGGGAATCCTTTTGGATCATGACATCAGCACTATGTGCCTGTTTCTCCAGATCTTTGCTTAGAAAAATAGATTAGAAACTTATATGGGTGAATGAGATTCATAAAGTATCACTACCTGGTGTGTTTAGGTTACTACACACACATACTTGGATAAGCTAAATACTTACTTACACCCTGAGATGATAGCTTCATAGCTGAATATGAGCTTTAGTTTATCACAGCATGTATTGTCTTTTCCAAGATAAGCCTACCCGCAAATCAGATAAGTCATGTCAGTCTTTTAAGATTTTGAAATAAGCATAATGAATGATATAATGACTGTAATTATATCATTTCCCATTTGGAGTACATAACATATACTTCAACAAAATAACTTATTTTTGTATTTTCAAATTTTTTTTGGAAATATTGATTATTTACTTATGGTTAATCATGCCAATTGATTGGACTAAGAATTCAAACACACTAGGGTCAAATGCCTTAGTGAACAAATCAGCTAACTGATTGTCTGTGTGAACCTGAATCAACTTGATTAACCTATTTTCAGCAGAATCTCTCAAAAAGTGATATCTAATTTCAATGTGTTGGGTTTTTGAGTGCTGAACAGGATTATTTGTAATAAACATGGCGGTTGTGTTGTCAATGTGAATTGGTGTATGCAAGAAGTTAAAACCATAATCAAGCATCTGGTTTTGAATCCAGAGAACTTAAGAGCAACATGCTGATGCTGCTATGTACTCAGCTTCTGCTGTTGACACAGATACATTTGTCTATTTCTTGCACTGTCAGGAGACCAGTCTGGGACTAAGAAATTTAGAACCTCCAGAAGTGGACTTTCGATTAAAGTTGCATCCTCCGTAGTCACTGTCTGTGTATGCATAGAGATTGAAATCTCCTTCCTTTGGATACCATAATCCTAGTGCAGGCTTGCCCTTGAGATATCTGAATATCATCTTCACTGCATTCACATGAGATTCCTTGGGATCTGCCTGATATCGAGCACAAACACATACACCAAACATAATGTCAGGTCTACTAGCTGTAAGATACATAAGTGACCCTATCATTGATCGATAGTGAGTTTGATCCACTGATTAGCCATTTGAGTCTGGACCAATCTTCACTTTAGTATCCACAGGAGTTCTGATAGACTGACAGTCTGCAAAATGAAACTTCTTCAACATTGATTCCATATATTTTGATTGATTTATAAAGATTCCATCTACTATTTGTTGTACTTGCAATCCTAAGAAGAAAGTGAGTTCTCCTATAGCATACATCTAGAACTTGGAGTGCATGATATTTTCAAAATCTTTACAGAGTTGCTTGTTTGTTGAGCCAAAAATGATATCATCCATATAGATCTGGACTAACAACAGTTCATGACCTTTCTTCTTTCTAAATAAAGTCTGATCAATCTTTCCTCTTTCATATCCGTGATCAAGAAGGAAAGATGATAGAGTCTCATACCATTTTCGAGGGGCTTGATGTAAACCATACAAAGCTTTATCCAGCTTTACACACTGTGAGGGAAATCTGGGTCCTCAAAACCTGGTGGTTGGCTCATATAGACTTCTTCTGAGATTTTTCCATACAGAAATGCACACTTTACATCCATTTGATACACTGTGAATTTCATAGATGCAGAGTAAGCAACAAAGAGTCTTATGGCTTCCAATCTCGCAACAGGAGAAAACACTTCATCATAGTCTATTCCTTCTTCTTGAGTGTAGCCCTGTGTAGTTAATCTTGCCTTGTTTCTGATGACAATGCCCCTGTCATCTGTCTTGTATCTGTACAGCCATCTGGTACCGATAGGATATTGTCCTTCAGGAAGATCTAGCAGTTGCCATACCTCTTGTTTCTTGAACTGTAGCAATTCTTCCTGCATTGCCTCAATCCAGTTGTTGTCTTAAAGAGCCTCTTTAATATTCTTGGGTACTGTTTGAAACAGAAAGCAAGAAATCAAACAGATGTTTACAATACTTGACTTGCTTCTGGTCACCCGCTCATCTAGATCACCAATGATGTTAGAAACTGGATGATTCTTATGTATCCTAGTAATTGGAATCAAATTACCAGCAATGGATACATCAAGATTGGAGACAATCAGATCATCTTGGTGAGAGGCATCTTCAGGTTGTGATGTTGGTGAATGGTGAAAGTAATCAAATGCTTCATCAGCTTCAGCAGCACTTTGAAGACTTTCATCATTTTCATTTCTTTCAGTTTCAATTGGTATAGATACTATTCTGGATTTCTCACTTTAGTGGATGGTTCGGCTGAAGGAGTGGGCATTGAACTAAGACTAGACTTAGTTGAAACACTTTGACGTTGTGCTGCTTGTCTGATAGGATCGGCTAGTAATGGAACTTCTTCATCAAATTGATCAGTAGAAGTAGGAGGAATCATAGGAAAGTCATTTCTTCTCTCTACTATTCCAGAAGATCCAGCCGATTGTAAGTTACCTGCATTTGGCAAGTGGAACTGATCTAAAGATCTTGTAAATGAGTCAATATCAAACAACCAATCAGGACCATTTATTGACTTGGGAAAGGAATGCTCATTGAATTCAACATTGGTTGATTCATCAATAACATTTAATCTAGGATTAACACTCTAAAAGCCTTTGAGACAGAATAATAACCTACAAAGAATCCGTCGTCAGACTTAGGAGCAAACTTTCCTAAATGGTCTCGGGTGTTTAATATTGAGACAGGACAACCAAATGACTTCAAAAATCCAATAAATGGTTTTCTATGAAAAAGAAGTTCATATGGGGTTTTGTTGCTTTCTTTGATAATCAAAGTTCGATTTTGCACAAAGCAAGACGTGTTGACAGCTTCTGCCCAAAAGGTAATTGGTAGTTTGGCATCACGTAGCATTGTTTGTGCTGCTTTAATCAGTGTTCTATTTCTTCTTTCAGCTACCCTATTTTGTTGAGGAGTCCTAGCTGCACTAAATTTATGAGCAATGCCTTTTAGTATGCAAAATGAACTTAGCGCTTCATTTTTGAATTCTGTCCGATTATCACTTCTGATTGATTTTACCTTTAGATCAATTTGATTTTCAATTTTTATGATAAAATCTTTTATTATTTGGGGCGCTTCGTTTTTATGAAGTAGAAAGAAGACCCATGTGAATCGTGAAAAGTCATCTAGGATCACCAAACATAATGCTTCTTTCCAATACTCATGACATGAGTTAGACCAAAGAGATCCATATGAAGTAACTTCAATGGAGAATTGTTTGTGTTCACCAGCTTTGGCTTATGGGAGGACTTACATTGTTTTCCTTTGAGATATGCAGAACAGTGGTCAACAAAATGAAATTCTTTTTGAGGTAAACCAAGTACATGGTTTCCTTTGACCATCTGTTCATGTTTTTGAAATTCATGTGTCCCAAATGTCTATGCCAAAGCTGTGACTCATCAAAAGATGCTTTAGACAAAAGACATGTTTCTTCTGAAGGATGAACAAAATTAAGGTTCAAGACATAGGTATTATTCTTTCTCGAGTCTTCAAGACAACCCATTCTTTAGGAATTTGAAATCCTGGTTTCAGAATGTAGCAATGAGTATCTGTGAAGTGAGTGGAATATTTCTTGTCACAGATCTGAGACACGCTGAGCAGATTGAAGTTTAGTTGCTCACAATAGTTCACTTCATCAAAACTCAGCAGTCCATTTGTCACAGATGCTTCCCCGATAATTCTACCACCTTGTGAATCTCCACCAAATGCCACAGTAGTTCCTTGAATATGCTTGAAGTCATGAAGGAGGGAACTGTCTCCAGTCATGTGTCTGGAGCATCCACTATCCACATACCATAAGTTGTTGGACCTGTAGGGACGACCCTACAAGCATAAAAGAACTAGTTAGAATGTGGAACCCAAGCCATGATGGTCTTGGGTTGTCCGGTTCTATCCATTACAGTAACCTCTTGATACTTTCCTCTTGGTTGTGGTTTAGAAGAAGAGGCTTTGAAGATTTTCTGTGGGTTCTTTTTGGTTTGATTTCAACAATTTCAACTGAGCTGTCAGAAGAGTATTCAACTCTTTGATCCTAATTTTTATGTTGAAATTAGGAATGTTTTTGTTTTTCAGAAATCCATTTAGTTTTATTTCTTGAATGAGAACACAATGATTGTTTCATGTGTGATGGACTTCTACTTTTGACCTTGTCAAATGAAATTGGTGAAATAGGCTTGTTTTGAGGAATTCTCAAGCCTTTTTTCTTAAAGAAACAATCAGATGTATTGTGATTTGTCATATCACATATAGAACAATACTTGTTGAAATAACAGTTTTGTTGAATGATTGTTCATGTCACAGATGGAGCAATATTGATTAAAATAACACTCATCTGTATTATGATTAAGCATGTC
Source organism: Flaveria sonorensis (assembly GCA_025506505.1). Taxonomy (NCBI): domain Eukaryota; kingdom Viridiplantae; phylum Streptophyta; class Magnoliopsida; order Asterales; family Asteraceae; genus Flaveria; species Flaveria sonorensis. The sequence goes on along the minus strand of CM046433.1, from coordinate 56,345,656 downwards.
ATAAATGTCACAATACATTTGTTTGTCCTTTGATTTTGAAATGGATACTTCATTTGACTTATTAGATTTTAGATTACTCTAAAATTTGGTTTTTAACAAAGAAGCAACTTCGTTTTCTTGGTGGCAGCAGATTGTTTCACAATTCTGCTTTGCTTGATTTTTGGAGATTGATTTTGCCTCTTTTTGCCTTTATTTAACTCCCTTTCAAATTGGTTAACATGCTCTTTATTGAAAATATCGAAACCGACCCCTTGTTTGTTTTTAGATGATGATGGTGAATCAGTTTTTACTTTTGCTTTTTGAATCAAGGAGGATTTCCCTTTGGATGAAGAAGCCGTAGCTTTGTTTTTGAATCTCTATAAAAGCTGTTCTGATTTGCTTGAAATTTTTGGAGATTTGATCTCACTATCAGATTTGCTTTCAGCAGAAGATTTCACAAGAAATTCACCATTTTTTTCCACCTTGAGGCTTTCAGGAATGAATTTCACAAATGGCATAATAGCTTTGACTGGGCCTTTTGGTTTCTTGACAACTACAGGTTTGTAACTCTTTGATTTTGATTGGGTGACCTAATTTGATTATATCCTCATTGGTTTCAATGTAAACACTTGGCTTCTTTTGAGGATTTGTTATTTGAGAAATCATTGTTTTAGTTTCAATAACTTTAGGTTCAATTGAATCAGATTGTGTGAGTGACTCAGGCATAACCGTATAGTTGTCATTATATGGAGGAGGACAAGAGTGGTATCCTATCCCAGTCATATCCTTTGGCTCTTTTTGTGAATCGAGTAACTCTTGCAGCTTGGAAGAAGAAAATTGAAACTTTTCAAGTTTCACTTGAGTAGCTGATTGCTCAGCTTTTGTTTTTGTTAACAATTCAGTTAACCTCTCATTCTCAGCTACAAGAGTGTACTTTTCTCCATGGAGTTTTTCCATATCTGAAACAAGGGATTTGATTTTGATTTCAAAACTTTTCATTTCTTGTTTTAACATTTCAGTTTTGACCTTTATGAGAACATAGATTAGATTTTACCTCAGATGACATTGGAGTTAGGCCATCATTGATGTGAGCCATGAGAGCATGATTCTGGAATAAAGGTTGGACTTCCTCTGCATACAGACTCCAATCACACACTCCATCTTGTCTGAGAACAAGTGCATTAGAGGTTGGTTGGCTAGTTCCTTAAGCTTGATGAGTCAATTGAGGTAGTCTTTGATGAATTTGTTGTTGCTGATTTTGATGCTGAAACTGGGGTTGATTACTTGACTGAAAGCTTAAATTTGATTGAGATGATGACTGACTATGTGAGGTTCTTTGGTTGTTGTTATTGATTCTTCTGGGAGCATTACATTCCCGAGAGAAATGGCCAATCATTTCACAGCTAAAACACTTTACTTCAGATTTGTCATATCCAAGCTTTGTGTTTTCATTCAGACTTAATTTCTTCCCTTTTCGGAAGAATTTCTTGGCTCTCATTGCAATCATGGCCATCTACCATTGCAAGTCCATTTCTTCAACATCATCAGGATCCATTTCTTCCAGATCTTCCTGAGTTAGATGAGCTGAAGTGAGTCTCCCCCTAAGATATGCTTCAAAACTAGCAACAAAGGCATTGTAAGTTGCCTTTTGCTCTTCAGATCTTTGCTCACTGGGCAAGCTAGTGGGTGTTGTCGTGGGTTGAGTAGAAGATGATAATTTATGTTATTGTGGAACAGCATAGAATCCAGTAGTTCTTGCTTGATCTCTTGAGGAGAGAAAATCATCTTCTTTAGTAATAAAGGCATTCTCAACGGTTTTAGATGGAAACTTATATGCTTCAATGACTTGAGGTCCACTTAGATTTCTGCTTCTTTCATCTAACTCAAAAGCTTCAATCTTAGCAATCGTGATGTCTAAGCTGGTACTTTCCAATTCAAGAGTGTTCTTCAACATAGTAACATTTTGTTTCCAGCTTTCAGTGAGGCTGTGCAGCATTTTCTTGTTCATTTCTTTTTTCTTTGTAAGTAACCCACATGATCTCAAGATCATTCACCAGTTGTACAAACCGATGCAGCTGGTTGGAGATTGACTCTCCTTTGGTATGGTGAAAGGTTTCATATTGGTTCACCAGTTTATCTTTATTAATCTTCGTCACCTCAATGCTTCCTTTACACATTATCTGCAATGCATCCCAACACCTTTGGCTGTTCCATACTTTTCTAGCCTTTTGAGGACATCTATTTTCAAAGCCTGTGTTATAATGGAGTATGCTTTGAGGTCTATCTTGATTTTCTTATAGTCCTCGTCATCAAGATTTAGATTTGGATCAATGGGAATTCTAACAGTTCTATACTGAGCAACTTGATCAGCAATGAGAGACACAGGAATGTAGGGTCCTTTGCCTGTGTGAAACTATAGTTTCAACAGTAACGAAACTGTTGAACTTTCTATTTTTTCTTATGTTTGTTTCACTTCATTGTTAAGTCTTATATCAATGTATTAACTATCCCACTTCTGTTAATTTTTCAGTTTAGATGGCAAATAGTTTGACGAGAGAAATAACATAGCAGCATTACTGGATGATGGCAACCCAAAGGCTACTGGTTTTAGACACTACATCAAATGGCTAAAGGATTCCCCTATATTCTATTCCATATTTCATATGCCCACTATTTATGATCTTCACATCAAAGACTTTCAGAGAACCACTGAGTATGACCTCGGGTCTAATCCATATCGGATTGTAGCTATAGTTCATGGCAATGACATAGCCATTACTGTTGAGACTATAGCCAGGGTGTTGAGGCTTGAGAATGACTATGGAGATGTAGTTGTGCTATCTAAGGCATAAGTGTTAGATGAATTCAAAAGCATTGGTTATAAAGGACCTCCTTTTGGCACCAGAAAAGAGATCAAGAAGTCCTTTCTTTCTAAGCAATGGAGATACATAGCACACGTGTTTATCATGTGTCCGAATCATAGAAAAAGTGGGTCTGATGGGCTAAACTTGGATTAGGCTAGGGCCATGATTGTGTTTTGCAAAGGACAGAAGGCCAACATTGCCAAACTGATAGTTGATTGCATGTCTGTAAACATAATGGCACTAAAGAAGGATAAATGGCTGTTATATCCAAGATTCGTGCAGATGTTGATAAATGATATGATTCCAAATATGCCTAGACATGGAGAAATAAAAATACTGGTTCAGATGAATACCTGGATATTTGCAGACTGCTCAGCTCTAAGACATGACTTTTGTGGGAAGATCACATATCTTTAGGAAAACATGTACCTAGCTACGAGGTGGAATTACATCAGGAGATTGATTGAGACTAAAAACAAGAATGCTAAAGAAAATCAAGAAAAATAGGCTAAAGCAATCAAAAAAAGGAAGAGGTATGCCAAAGAAAAGGAGTACAATTTGGAAGATAAGATTGATGAAATTGAAGAAGAATTGAGGGTGCAAAAGGAGAAACGATCAAAAAAGAAGACATATCAAGGAGAGCCAGCAAATGTTACTGAAAGGAGAACAAAGCACATGCAACAAGCATTTTCTAAAACTCCTAAAAGAAGAGATGCCAGATTAGAGCTAGACCAAGATGTTATTAGAAATCTGAATGCATCTTTGGCAAATGAATTGGGGATGATAAAAACCAAGTTGGTAAATCAAGAACTGAGAGAAAAACGGAAGGATAAGGTGATGGAAAGCATGAAGAGTCTGATGATAGATCAACAGGAGTTGATTAAGAGACTATTTAAGGAAGTAAACGAGCTGAAAGCCAATACCGGCCTGCCTAATCAGTTAACTCAAGTTGAGTTAGACGATCTCACTGATACATCAAAGTACTTATTTCTAAAGGTGGGTAGTTCAACTGGGGTAGGAGTGGGCACAAGTGGAGCTAGAGTTGGTGCTAGTGGTAGTGGTGCTGGTGGTTCTGGTGTTGGTGGCTCAGATGCTGAAGCAGGAGTTAACAAAGAAAGTGGTGTGAAAGAAAGTGTTGTAGGAGATGAGACTAAGATTGTAGAGGCTGGATTTGTAGACATGGGGTTTGATATAAATGTTGATTTGCCTAGTGATGAAGTCATTAGAAAAGAAGGAGATGGAGCAGGAAGGAAGAATGCTAAGTTAAATTTGATAGATGAAGAAGAGGAGATTGAAGAGAAATTGGTGGATTATGACTCTGAGCCCGAATACTATAAGGTGGACGAGCGACCATTGACATGTGTGGCTCAGAAAAGCTCAACTGAAGGAGATATAATAGAGATGGACAAGGAGGATTGGTTCATTAAAGAAAAGGAACCAGAACAGCTGACTCCTCTATTTCAAAACATTCAAGAACCAAGCCAAAAGTAATCTGACAAGATGATAATCAGCTGGAAATACAACGGTGAATTGAAAATGTCATGATTAAGAAAAGAGGAGGGGGAATCTCATACTTACATAAGAGGAAGTCATTCAAGACCTTGGCAAGATAGGATTTAAAAAGATTGGCTGAGATTCTACTGCTTGATTCAAATCTAAGTAAAAGAGCTATGTTTCCGGAGCAAGAGATTAAAAAGGGGTTGAATGATAACTTTGAGACATTTAGATATATGAAGACTATGAGAAGGAGATCCAAGAAGGACATGGATTGGGTGACTGGAAAGGGCAAAATAGTATTGAAGTTGAAACCAGTTAAGACAGTGAATAGAGTGAAGGTACCTGCAGGATCAGTTTTGACTCTAAACATAAAACTCACTAAGTCTCACTTGAATTATGAAACACAAAATCTCAAACAAAAGTTGATAATAATATATGAAGTTAATGAACAAGAGAATTGTTTTCAAGATACTTGTATATATTACTTCTCAACTTAGTATTACAAGACTCTTAAGCTCATGTTACATAAGTTACAATGAGAAACTATATATACTACTATCTACAGCCGGTTATACTTGGAAAACCAGCTGGAATCTACTACTAGACAAATACTATATTGCTAGAAGTAAAATATCTAAGAAAAAATAATATCCTAGACAAGGTAGTCATGACAGGCCCATGACTTACCTTTTGGCACCAACTAAGGATGGTATCTGTACTAAGTTGAAAAGGTGAACAGTGGATTAAAGTATGGTCAACTACATGGGATAGGAAAAGCACCATGTAGTGTATCAGAGTCTGTCAGACAGATCATAGTTTTGTCCACTGGTTCATAGTTGATTCTTCCAAAGCTAAATGACTTTGGAAAATAAGTTCTTCCGAGGCCATTTATACTTCGAAAGAAGCAGCTTCTTCAGAATCTTCTACATGTCTTTATGACTTTATTCTTTGGAAGACTTTATCTTGGATCTTCTAAGTGTGAATACTTCGAAAGGAGAACTGCTTGGTCTTCGAAAGTCTTTGTTCTATCCTTCGGAAGTTCTTCATATACTTCGAAAGGAAAATTACTTAGTCTCAGAAGACTTAGTTTTCCTCCGGAAGCTCTTCAGACATAATGCTTCGAAAGATCTTTGACATAGCTGCGGAAGAGTAGTTTTGTCTTCGGAAGACTTCTTCAACTTGTACACACAATTGTTTAAAGTGTTGTTTTGGTTGCACCAGCTTCATATGATCCAACAAACTCCCCCTAGGCTGATGCTACCAAAACTTCACTTCCTCCTGCTCTTCAAAGCCTTCAACACTAGGGAAAGCAGATATCAATCTGTCTTTTTGTTTTTCCCTGATGTGGTGGTGAGGAGTATGTACAGGTAATTCGTAGATAATAAATCCAGTCGATTGCTTTGAATGACATGTACTCTTTACTGCATCCCTGTAAAGAGAGTTAGCTGATAGGAAAGGTAGTCATATTCCCATCTAACTATAGGATCTGAAGTGGAGCCCTCAACCATCTGTAGAAAGGTCTTCCCTTTTGTGGTTGTGTATTCTTTAGCATCCTGTGCTCTCCTTTTCAACTCTTCTTCAATCTTGGCCTTCTTTGTGAGCTCGGCTAGATGAAGGCTGCTTAAATTATTTTTGATGTGAGCAGCTATCTTAGAGTTGGAGGGATTGGAGAATGGCTTCTCTGCTAACTCAACAATGTCAAATCTGCTGGAATGTAGCAGAGATGAAGTGTCAGCCCTGGTAACTTCACCATTCTCCCTTCCATAGCAAAGCTGTGGGAATCTTCATTAAACCTCCACTGGACAATTTGCTTTCTAGGATTGAGGGGTTTTGTTGGTAGTTTGTCCCCTTTCCTAGTGTCCAGCAGAGTCACCAGCATTCTTCTTAACTTCTTCTCTACTTCATTGAGAGTATCTGAATTTGTTGTAAGAAGTTGAAGAGCTTGGTCCAGTGTTCTTCTAGGAAGATCAAGGAACGCATCTCTTGTGAGGGAACTGGAAGAGCCATCAACGAAGGTCAGCTGGATGGACTCTTCCTCACAAGAGATGTCGCTCAGTGTTGTGCAATTTGTGAGCTTCTTCTTTATCTCCTTGAATTCTTCTAAGGTTAGAGGTTTTGATGGATCAGAGGATGGTTTGGTTTTTGAGAGGGTTCTTGGTTGTGTTTTGGGTCGTACGATAGGTGGTGGTGGTGGTTGGTGGGAAGGAGTGGGTGATGGTATAGGTAAGGTTGTTGGAGAAGGTTTAGGGGTGAAAGGTTCTGTTTTGATGGGGAAGGGAGAAGGTGTAGGTTGTGTTTTGGGTAGTGGTTTGGGTGTTGGTTTGGGTGCCATCCTCGGAACACTAGGAGTTTGAGCAACCTCCTGCCTTCTTCCTAAGCGAATGTCAGCTTTGATGTCACTGACATGTCACTGTAGGGTCTTGATCGGCATGGGACCCACTTGCCTACAGGAGAAGCCATGAGCTCGGAGATAGGATTTCATCCAATCCTTGTCTCCCTCTTTTTTGGCAGCCGCAAGTTCTCCCTCTACCTCTTTCTTTCCCTTTTCTCTCAACTTCTCCCTAGCAGCCTTCTTCCTCTCCTTGTTGATTAGATCTTGTTCTTTGTGAAAAAGAAACAAGATCATGTCATTTTGGTGAGGTGCCAGCTCCTCTTGAGAATATCCTCTTTTATAGAGAAAGGCTATTTTCTCCATCCTCTCCCTTTCCATGGCTTCTTCCTTTTTTCCTCCTCTTTAGCCAACCTTGCTGCTTCTTCCTTTTCTATGTTCAGCAAGGTTTCCTTTTTCTAGTTTCACAAGCTCATCAGCTAGGAGAAAAAGAGTTTCTTCGTTAGCTACTCCCAGGGTGATGAGTCTGTCAATGGCATCCACCCTCCTTTTATTATTGAGACTTGCGTGGGCAGCTGTTGCTTCTTTGCTACTTGCAACCAACAACTTTCCAGTATCAAGTCTGTCTTTCTTCTTTAGCTTCTCCAATCTTTCCTCTTCTAGTAGCTCCTCAGCAGTAAGCTTTCTTTTCCCTTTAGGATCAAAGGAAGATTCAGCCTTTATGTACTTACGTTAGAAGATTTAGGTTGGAGTGAGGGTATTTAAAGTAGTGGTTCTTGTAAGAGAGGGGTTGTAAGGAAGTCTTCACTATTGATCTTAGAGGCTAGTTCAAGGATTGCCTCTGTGATGAACAGGTCACTGGACAAAGAAGACAGTCCAATTATTCCTTTGGCAGCTTGGATTTCTGCCTCGAAAGTAACAAGAACTGAATGACCTATCCCATCCAAATCAGTTGCTGGGCCATCTGTCTGTACATCCCCTTCGATGTTAATCTTGGGTTCAGTAGAGACCTTAGGTTGACCACCTTCCTCTTTAGAGGTAGGTGGCGCATTCAGCCTTTGAAGCTCTTCAGCTCCAAAGTAGGCGATAGCTAGATTAAGGGAGGGCTGTTCAATAGAGGTAGCACAATAGAAATTTGGTTAGAAACCTATTAAGATCTATGAGTATCATTTGGTCCACTTGAAAGGTAATAGGAGCTAGTTGAGGGAAGAATGTTGTACGGTGATGCGGTTGGGGGTAAAAGATAGATAAGGCATCAGGAGAAGTTGTTGCTCTCGGGTAAGTGGGTTCCTCGATGTTGTTTCTGTACATTCTCCCCTTTTTGATAGCATCATCTTGAGAAGTAGATGAGCTGGAGGAAGAACTTAAAGAAACCTAAATAGGTACGTGCCTGACAAACTTCTCAATCTGTGTCTCAGCTACTTTAGCCTTGAGATATTCAATCTCAAGTTGCTGAGGGGCAGACTTGTCCTCTAAAGTCTTAACCTTTGATTCAAGGTTTGAGACTTTAGAAATCAGGTCTTTGATAATGAGTTGCAGTCTACCCTCATCTTCTTTCTCATAGGGAGATGAGATAACATGCCTGGCATGTTCATCATCACCACCAGTTATGGTTTCTCGACCCCTGGATACCCTTCCCTACTGATGTCCTTTCCAAAAACATCAATTGGCAAGGTTTTCGTAGACTCAGTCTCACTGATGTCACCACTTTCCTGAGAGGCCAGTGACACACTCTCAGTAGTGGCGGCTGAGTCTACATGAGTCGCCTCCACACCAGTTGGACTCACCTCAGTTTGGCTGAACTGACATTGGCTATATATTAGAGTTTCCCTAGGGCTCAGTTGATCTTGAGAAAGGTATTGTAGATCAACATCATGGCCCTAACAAAACATAATATCCTCATCAGGTTGGAGTAAAAGGTCAGTGAAGGATAGAGAGGTTAATTCTAATGACCCGGGACCTTGGTCCGTACCTAATGGCTCTTCTGCAATAGCAGATGTGCCAATGATGTGGCTGTCCCTTTTTGGTTGCTCAGGGGAATGTTGAGACTTATCCTGAGGGCTAATGGCTTGGGTTTTGGGCTCATCAGATTAAGACTGAGGAGACTCAACGCTGATATTGAGGTCAATGGTGGAGGAAGGTGTGGCCTTGGCTGAGTAGGAGCCCTGAGTTCCACTCGAGCCTTTTTGGTGTGAACAGAGGGAACCTGATCAATCAGAGTAGATTGATCAGGGGTGGGTTCGCTTGGGGCATCTAGTGTATGTAAATTTTATTAGGTGGGAAGAAGTAGCTGGAATTTGAGTGGGAAGGTTTGGTGTGGGTTCATCGCCTGCTGGGCTTGCAGGGATGTCACCAGGAGCCGTTGGCTCAATTATACCTGGGAGAAGATCAGTGAATCTCCTAGTGAAATTGGTGGACACCTTCTTCAAGGTCTAGAAGATGCCCGACCTCATGAGTGGGACCATGAGAGTGTCTTCATATTGTAGTCTGCTCTGGTCCAGCTCACAGTTTATGATATGCTGAATGAACCGGGGATACATAAAAAATGACTCGCAAAATGTTCAGCACAAACCTTTAATAGTTGAAGCGGAGGCCTTTTACCATTCCATGGACTAGGCATCCCAGATCATATGGGATTTGATCCCAACCCCCTGATTTGTTGGATAGGCAGTGTAGAACGATGTGCAACAAGAATTTCCATTTGTAAGAGAAATTAAACTTGTAGATAGTGGACTTGTGCACATCACCACCATATCCCATTTGAGTGTATGTGTTTACTAACACAGATTTGGGGAATTCAGTTAGGGCGCCTTCGTCATGAAGCTCTAGATGCTCCCTGATGGTAGATTCTGAAATGATGATCTCTTGTCTGCTGATTCTCGACCTGATGACCTTGTCATAATTTAGAGTTTCATAATGACCGTTTGCCCAAAATTCGGTCATGTGATTAGAGTATATGGTGGGGTTTACGGTGAGGGCGGTAAAGTATGTCGAGTGAAACAGAAAATCAATGACGAGGGCAAAGTCAGCATCCTTAGAAGAATCAAGTATGGCGACTTGATTATGTTGAGGATTGAGAGCCATTGTAAGAAAGTATGGTTGGATTGAATGAATTTGAGAGAGTGTGAAGACGATAATGGGAGTATTAGGTTTTAGTGGTGCTAAAAAGGGTAAAGAAAGAGAGTCGGAAGGTTTAAAATGGAGTATAAGACCATGCCGATTAAGTGGAAAGACAGTTTGGGAGTGTACTTGAGTACGGCGGCAAGGTAGATAATTTAAAATATTCCGAAAAGATCTTAATCTTTACATAGTGGGGCCCAAAGGATCCGTTACACAGTAAAAGTTTTCTTCTGAAGGGAAAGTTGCTTCTGAGTGAAAAAAAAAATTCTTGCGAGACTAAGTTAATAACCTTCGGAAGAGAGTACTAAAGTGAAAGTATTTACCTTTAGAAGATATAAAGATCTCTTCCGAGAGTAAATTTCTTTCTAGAAGAATTTCCACTTAGAAGAAAAACTTTATTAACAGGGCTTAGATTGTAATTATACAACATAAACAAGACACATTTTAAAAAGGTTTTCAAAAGAAATAAAATAGTCATCCCAATAGCTGTGATTAAGTATTTAAATCTTTATTCATCAAAGGCTTTGGTGAACAAGTAGCATATTGTTCATTTGAATTAACTTTTACTAGTTTTAATCAAGTGTTTCTCATGAATATCTCGAATGAAATGATACCTGATGTCAATGTGTTTTGTCTTGGAGTGCTTGACAGGATTTTCTGTAATAGAAATAGCACTCGTGTTGTCTACGTGGATAGGAGTATTCATGAAGTTGAATCCATAGTCTAACAATTGATTTTGAATCCATAGCATTTGAGCACAGCAGCTCGTAGCAGCAATGTATTCAGCTTCAGCAGTTGATGTAGAGACACATGATTGCTTCTTGCATTACCAGGAAACAATCCTTCCACCAAGAAATTGGCATCCTCCTGACGTGGATTTCTTGTTAATGTTACAGCCACCATAATCACTATCAGAGTACCCATAGAGATTGAAATCCTTATTTTTATGATACTAGAGACCTAGTTTGGGAGCTCCTTTAAGGTATCTAAGAATCCTTTTGATGGTAATTAGGTGAGACACTTTAGGTGCAACCTGATATCTTGCACAGATGCAAGTTGCAAACATGATATCAGGTCTACTGGCTATGAGATACATTAGAGATCTAATAATTTCCCTGTACTGATGCTGATCAATATCCTCCCCCTCAAAATCAAACAAAGATTGTGATTTCTAGGTATAGGTGTCTTGGCTGTTTTACAATCTTTCATCTGAAATCTTTCTAAGATGTCCTTGACATACTTAGGCTGATTGATAAAGAATCCTTCTTCCATCTGCTTCACTTGAATCCCAAGAAAGAAATCCATTTTTCCTATGGAGCTCATCTTAAATTTCTTTCTCATGATCCTTTCAAAGTCTTTGCACATTTGGTCATTTGAGGAACCAAATTTGATGTCATCAACATATACTTGAACAAGCAGCATGTCCTTCCCAGATTTCCTTATGAATAATGTCTTGTCTATGGTGCCTCTTGTGTTGGTGTTTTTTAGGAGAAACTGAGACAAAGTCTCATACCATAGCCTAAGTGCTTGATGCAGCCCATAAAGAGCTTTATCCAGTTTGCACACATAGTTAGGATGCTGTGGGTCTTCAAATTCTGGTGGCTGACACACATAGACTTCTCCGTCTATATTCCTATACAAAAATGCACATTTGACATCAAGTTGATAGACTATGAAGTTCTTGGATGCTGCAAAAGCAAGGAAGATTCGTACAGCTTCAAGTCTTGCAACAGGTGCAAAGACACAAGTGTAGTTATGGCTTCTTCCTATGTGTATCCTTAAACAACAAGTCTTGCTTTGTTCTTGATAATCAAACCTCTATCATCTCTTTTGTTTCTGAACACCCACTTGGTGCCAATAGGGACTTGACTAGGTGGCAAAGGACATAGGTTCCATACCTTTTGCCTCTTGAATTGAAGCAATTCCTCTTGCATAGCTTCAATCCAATTGTTGTCCATGAGGGCTTCTTCCACCTTCTTTGGTTCCATTTGAGAGAGAAAGCATGAGTACAAGCATACATTCCCATTATGGGTCTGACTTCTTGTTCTCACACCTTCTTATACATCCCCAATGATGTTTTTAGCTGGATGAGTGTTGTGTATCCTGAGCCTAGGAATCACATCTAATTGCATAGTTAGGTCTAGGTTTGAGAAGTTTTGCTCAGAACTTCGAACACCTTCTCCAGCTGATGTCTCACATTCATTCAATGGGGACTGATTAAATGAATGAGTGACATCATCAATGTCAGTATGTTATGAAGCAGCATCAATAGTTGCCTATTCCTCCATGTCACTATCTTCATCAGCTTGGTGTTGAGTGCTTGAATTGTAAACTTCTGGTTACGAGGCTTAGTGAGTTGAAAATTAGTTGAAGCTCCTTTGTTTCCTGAGATACTCATGCTTTCAGGACTTTCAGCAGTAGGAGCTTGTTCTTCATTTCTTCTTGGAGAACTAGAAATAGGTCTAGGTAGCTCAAACAGTTGATCTTCATATGGGTTACTTTGAGTTCCTGATCCAGCTGAAACATTCTCACAAGATGGTTTAGAATAGTTTGGAAACAATTCTAAATCAAAAATGTATTCAGGTCCATTCCCTCTAACACAAGGAGTGTGCTCATTAACAAAAATGTCGGATGATTCCTCAAACTATTGAGTTTTGATATTATAAACTCTATAAGCAATAGAGGTAGAGGAATATCCAACAAAGTTAGCATCATCCTACTTTTCAGCAAATTTTGCTAAATTGTCCTTTGTGTTGAGTATGGTACACCTGCTACCAAAGGACCTAAGAAAGCCAATGAACGGTGGCCTCTTGTTTCATAGCTCATAATGGGTCTTCCCATGAGGCTTAACAATGAGAACTCTATTTTGCATATAACATGCAGTGTTGACTGCCTCTGCCCAGAAAGTTAGAGGCAGCTTTGAATCAGCTAACATTGTTCTTGCGGCCTCAATAAGTGTCCTGTTCCTCCTCTCAGCAACACCATTCTGTTAAGGAGTTCTAGGAGCACTATATTGTCTGGCAATCCCTTTAGAGTTACAGAATGAGTCAAGAACTTGATTCTTAAACTCAGTCCCTTGATCACATCTAATGATTTTCACCTTGAGATCCTTTTGATTTTCAATTTTAAGAATAAAAGATTTTAAAGATTTAGCTGTTTCATCTTTACTTCTTAAAAAGAATTCCCAAGTAATCTTGTAAAATCATCAACAATCACAAGGTAGTATGATTTCCTTCCAATGCTCATTATACTTGTGAGACTAAAAAGATCCATATGCAATAAGTGTAATAGAGTGGTGATAGAGTTAACTTCTTTGGATTTGTGAGTGACCTCGTGTTCTTTTCCTTTTAGGCAAGCAATACAGTTGTCTTTATAGAAAAACTCCTTTTTAGGAACACCATGTACCAAATTATTTTTAACCAAATTGTTCATAGTTTTAAAATTAACATGGCACATTCTTTTATGCCAAAGAATTGGCTCATCACCATTGGCTTTGGAAAGAAAGCATGATACTTCACCCAGTGGGGAAGCATTGTTCATATTCAGCTTGTACATATCCCCTCTCTTGGGAGATCTAAGAAGCACCAATTCCTAAGGAATTGTCATCCCGGGTTTGAGGATAATGCACTCATGTTCTATGAAAAGCATTTGGTGCTTTTGGTCACAGAATTAAGAAACACTTAGCAGATTGTGTTCAAGCTGTTTGACAAAGTTTACTTTGTCAATATTTAACTTACCATTGGATACACTACCTCTACCAAAATGTATCCTCCGGCTTCACTTCCAAACTAAACAGGACCTCCATCAAAATGTTCAAATTATTGAAGAAGAGATCTGTTTCCTGTCATGTGCCTGGAGCATACGCTGTCCACAATCCATATATTTACATTCTTGTCATGTGGATGTCCCTGCATATAAAGTGAGATGATTAGTTACTATTGGAAACCCAAGCCTTGTTGGTCTTGGGTTCTTCCATTGTAGATGATTTAATTGAACTAAAGTGTAGGCAAGTGGGTTCAATTTGTGTTTGTGAGGAAGAGGTACTAGCTGCAGCATCTGTTTTGTTCTTCCATACCATCCTATGGTTGACCAGTGTAGATGATCCTGAAGAGGATTGAGCAGCATGACCTTCTTTCAAGACTGCTCTCTTTTGGAATATTTCAAAGGATTCCTTTTGTTCCTTTGTTTGTTCTTTGGCTTGTCATCCAAAGTTATTTTTCCTTGGAAGAAAGATTTTCTTCCGAAAGCAACTTATATTCGAAAACAAGTTTTCCTTTCCTTGTCACTTGGACCATGTGATAAGGTCCAAATGTGAAACCTTCCTTGACTCCTTCTCTTTTAACATTGGTTGCATAATGTGTGCTTGCAGGATTGTAGTTACAATCTTTAGCCATGTGGTTATGCAGACCATAGATTATGCACTCAATGTTACTCTTAATGGGGCGTGATGGCTGTTGGTTCTTGCATTCTTTTTCTTAACAGCTTTCCCTTTTAACTTCTGATCCTTTAGTTGGACAGGAATGCTGGTACTACATTCCTTTCCTGGATCAGTGTTTCCAACCACTTGGAATCAGCTGAAATGAATACACCCTTTTGTCTGGGATCTATCTTCATCCTAGACTCAGTCACCTTCTTGGCAGTTTTCTTTGCTACCTTGATTTTGTTCTTTCTCTCTTTGGTGGTTAGGGGTAGGACATCAGCGGTGGGAATGAGGTTTTCTACCTTATCCTTCCCTGTGGTGGTCACTATAGTTGCATCATTCTTTTGCTCATTGGGTAGTGGGTCAGTAGTTGGAACCTCTTGCTTATGAGTGCCATATCTTGGCTATCTAATAGACACATAAGAGTGTCGTAGAGCAATTTCATTGGTTCCCAACCCAATTTTGTTTTGATAACATACCTTTGAGTGGGAGGATGATGCAATAATGGTGTTGAAGCTATACTCTTCAATAGCATACTCCTTTGCTTTAGCCTCAGCTATTACTAGCTGGGCCTGAGCCTCAGTCAACTAAGAAATTAAATCCTTTATTTGAGTCCTGTAGTTTGTATGTTCATGTTTTAAAGTAGAAATAGTTTTCTCTAACTCTTCAATTTTGAGTTTATAGTCAGATTCTGCTTTCTTGAAATCAGATTTTAGGATGTTCAAGGACTCAATATTGGATTTAATTTCCCTATTGTAATCTTGATAAAGTTTAACCTTAGCAATACAAGCTGGAGTACAGAGGTTTTCATATACCTTGCTATCTTTAGTTCCAGCCATGAGTGCTTGAGCAGGAGTGACATCTTGCACCATGAAGCTCCAGTCAACTTCTTGAGCAACAACCACAGTTTGCTGCTCAGTAGGTTTTGGTGCAGCCATTGAGGTGGTAGGATGTTGGGAGGCTTGAGTTGCTTCGGGATTGGATCTTGGAGCTTTGCATTCCCTAGCAAAGTGACCAAGCTGCTTACAGTTGTAACACTTGGCTTTGCTTTTATCAAATCCAAATTTACTGTTGGTTGGATTCTGAGGGAACTGCCTTCCTGTTCTTTTGAAGAACTTCTTTGCTTTGTAGGTCAGGAGAACCATCTATTACACAATGTCCATGTACTCAATGTCATCTAGGTAAAGCACTCCAGATCATTAAAGCAGAATTAAAAATCTCCAGAGTGTACACCTCCTAAGACAAAGGCACAATTATCCTGAAAAGGAGTGTGTTGAGCCTGTTGAGACCTGGGTATCTTAGGGAAAGTGATGTATGGCCCAGAGGAAGATGATGGCTATTGGGGATAGTTCAGGTACAACTAAGGTTGTCTTGATCCTTCAGCAACATGTAGAGCATTGCTGACAGTAGGATTTGAGGGTCGGTTCATCTATTGACTTTCTGAGTCTCCATTTTCATACGATATCCATCAAGGATTCCGTACAGTTCAGTTATGGTGAGAGTGTTAAGATTCTTAGTTCTCTTGATAGAAACACAATAGAAAGTCCATTCATGAGGAAGTGAACTCATGAATTTCCTTACAATGTCTTTCTTCTGAAGATCCACTCTCATAGACTAAAGAGAGGTGATCAAGTTCATGTACTTCGAAGTATTGTTGGCTCAAGGTCTCACCAATGATATATGTGAAGTTTTCAAACTTCTGCTTTAGTACATCCTTCTTGGACTCCTTGGATTCAGTGGAACCAGAGTACATCAGCTTCAAAGCATCAAAGAGTTCTTTGGCTGACTCGCATTGCTGAAAGCCAACCATTATGGAGTTTGGTATGGCTGTTAGGAAAATAGTCATTGCTTTGCAGTCAATGTCTATTTTCTTGAAGTCTTCATCAGAGTAGTCTTCAGTGGCCTTCTCTATCATGGCACCATTAACCGCTAAGGCTGCTACCTTAGGAACGTAAGGACCATGAGTGATAGATTTCCACATGCGGCTATCTTGGTACTTTATGAACCCTTCAATATGTGTGCAGCAGGTTCCAAAATCATCTGGAGTGATGATAGGAGCCTTGGTCATGGTTCCCATTTTGGACTATGAAAATTTCTGGTTAAGATCCATTAAAGTGAGGTGGGTGAGTGAGTGTGAAGAAACAAGGGTGATTTGGGATGGTTAGATCTCACAATCAAGAGCCTAAAGCTCTGATACAAATTGCAGGATCAGTTTTGACTCAAAACACAGAACTCACTAAGTCTCACTTGAATGATGAAACACAAAATCTCAACCTAAAGTTAATGAACTTAGTATTACAATACTCTTAAGCTCATGCTACATAAGTTACAATAAGAAACTATATATACTACTATCTACAGTCGGTTATACTTGGAAAACCAGCTGGAATCTACTACTAGACAAATACTACATTGCTAGAAGTAAAATATCTAAGATAAAATAATATCCTAGATAAGGTAGTCATGACAGGTCCATGACTTACCTTTTGGCACCAACTAAGGATGGTATCTATACTAAGTTGAAAAGGTGAACAATGGATTAAAGTATGGTCAACTACATGGGTTAGGAAAAGCACCATGCAGTGTATCAGAGTCTGTCAGATAGACCATACTTTTGTCCATTGGTTCATAGTTGATTCTTCCAAAGCTAAATGGATTTGGAAGAATAAGTTCTTTCGAGGCCATTTATACTTTGGAAGAAGCATCTTCTTCCAAATCTTCTACAGGTCTTTATGACATTATTCTTAGCAAGACTTTATCTTAGATCTTCTAAGTGTGAATACTTTGGAAGGAGAACTGCTTGGTCTTCGAAAGACTTTGTTCTATCCTTTGGAAGTTCTTCATATACTTCGGAAATAAATCTAATTAGTCTCATAAGACTTAGTTTTCCTCTGGAAGCACTTCAGACATAATGATTCGAAAGATCTTTGACATAGCTGTGGAAGAGTAGTTTTGTCTTCTGAAGACATCTTCAACTTGTACACACAATTGTTCTAAGTGTTGTTTTGGTTGCACCAACCTCATATGATCCAACAGTACCCAATCCACAACCCCTAAAGTTGCAGAAGTTTGAAAAGTGGTTTTATGATAATAACAGAAGTTTGAAAGGATGAAGAGGTAATTAGATTATTTGATCCTATGGAAGTATTTTCCTTTTGTGATGAGGACTTGGTGGTTTTGTGTGAAAACCAAATAAAATCTGGAGCCGGAGCTGAAACAAGGACTGAAGCAAGCCTCTTCATGAGAGTTGCAAACAAGGCTAGGGAAGTCATGACTGAAGTCGGGGAGCTTAAAGAGAAAGTACATCAAGCCGATGAATTAAGGATGGACGTGCAGGAATTGACAAAGCAATTTGAAAAGGCCACTGTACGGGGGGAGGAAGTGAGTACTGCTGGAGATGAAAAGAAAACATCTGTTAAAGTTGTAGAAGAAGCTTAGATTGTTGAACAATGAACCGAAGCTGAATCAGAAGATCAAGCGGATGAGTTCCAACCTAGGGGGAGTATTGATGATCTAGTATAAGTTGGACTCACTATTGTTACTGTGTTTATGTTGTTTATTAATGTAATAGGTTAAATGTTAGTTTAATTAGTTTGTATTTTGTATTTGTAAGTTTTATGCCTAACGAAACTAGGAACGAAACTGAGTTTCGCTCGTAGTCAGTTGATCTAGATCACCTGACGAATTTGTGTTTTGTCTCCGGGTGAAACTAGGTTATGGTCAAGACAGTTTCACTATTCAGCGAAACTGTCAAGTAAACTACAGTTTGCTTATATATTGAATTTTTCATTCATTGTAAGCAAATTTTGCAAACCCTAATAGTGAAATACTAATATTGCAATTCTGTGTAAGTGGCTGGAAGTCTATTGTTATCATATTTGAGCCTTTGATTCATGTTTATTGTGTGACTTTGGAGATTATTGAAAATATTTGAAACTTGCTCTTGTGTCATTCATAGTTTTATGTTTATTTAGTGGGATTTCTGCGTTTATAGATCATTTGCACTGATTGTCGATCAAATGGACCAACAAAGTGGAAAAAGTACTGATAAGTATCTACAAATCTTATCTAGAAAGATCAAGGCAGGCATGGAAACAAATAAAGAAGAAACTAGAGTCTGAAGCTGCTGAAACCACTCTATCTACCGAACCTAGCAACAAACCACTATCACCTCCTACTACTTCTCCACCTGACCACTGAGTATTATTCTCCACAAGCCCAAAAAGCTTCTAAAACAGCTTAAACCCCTTCCCAGAGCCAATCTGACAATTTAGAAGATGAAGTGATTATCACCGATGTTGCTGAAAGAATGAGAGATAGGTTGGAACATGCAGAAAAAGAAGAAGAACCCATAAAATATGATGAAGAAGACGGCTCAGATAATGATGATACAACAATCATCCAATGTATGATTTCAATGCTGAGAACTTTTTCATAGATAGATAGAACAAGTTAAAATCTTTCTTTCTATCAAAGCTGGAGGTTCTGAAGCTCAGTCTTGAAAACTTAAAGAGGATACACAAGTTAGCTTTAGAATATAAAGGCATACCAGACAAGTACAAATCTATACCTGTCATTTAAAAAAAAATTGAAAACAAGGCTAAGCAAAGGGAAAAATAAGAAGTTATACATGTGAGTCCACTAAGCACTCATAACCCAATCACCCACTAGAGTTACAATTCCTCAACCAACACCTTCAGTCTATCATATGCCGAGTGCCGGCAAAGTTGAAGTATAAAAGTATGATCTTTTCGGACTATCTTAACACCATATGAAGTATTTGGTGAATCTAGCTCTTGACAAACCCTTAAGAGATAAAATAGGTGCTATGTATGAACTACTATTGATTAGAATGCATGAATGATGAAGACAGAGTTTTGGTAGCATCATCTTACATGGAATTTGTTAATTTATGAAGAGGATGAAGCTACCAAAAACTCAGGATTTCAGCACTGGCTGCCAACGGCCGAATTAAGCCAAGTGTCGAATCCATTGTCGAAGTGCCTATGCTGAACAACTACCGATTAACAGTCTATCAAAAAGCTGTCGATTGACTACTGCTCATTAGTAGTGAACTCCATGAGCTACTGATTGACTGCTACTCCAAACAAGAATATATGTGCTGACGGCTTCTATGTTTCACCATTTGGAAACAACATTGTACTAAAGCTGTCAACTCTAATACATAGATTATTGTTTTGTTGTAAACTCTGAACATGGAATAGTTTATTCTTATTGTTTAGATTTTATAGTATACAAGTCCTCACACTTGTATAGTATAGGCAAGTTTTTCAACCCACTTGGATTTATCTACAGACTGTATCATTTGTACTCAAACAATAAATCAAGTGAATACTTTGAAAAAACTTGTGTATATTTACCTTTTCTTAAAGTATTTGTATTGTGATACTAAGTAGTTAACTTATATTCCACATTCATTATCTAGTGATCATAGAAGAAGTTCTTATTAATATAAACCAACCGATCCAACAAGTAATTCACACATTTAAATAAAATAAGAGTTTGTCACAACTTTGTAGCAACGGTTACAAGGCTTGTGATAACTATGCTACAAAGATATATTTTTCATTTTAATTAATTTAGTAATTCAACAAATTAATAAAAGAAAAGAAAATAAAGGCTTGTGACACAAGTTTGTTGCAATTGTAAGAAAACTTGCCGCAATGTTGCGAGACAGGTAAAAATTAACAAATAAATTAATTTAGTAATTCAATAATTTTAAACAAAATAATAGAAGATTGTCACGAATATGTCACTGTCCTAACAAAACATGAGACAATCTTGCAACACATGTAAAAATACGTTACCTCATTGTTTCTTATACGTTTATTGTGTAAACTATCAATTTATTATGTCTTATATTTTATATAATTTGTTATATGTATTAATCATTGTATTTTATGTTTTTTTATCATTTTGTATTATTTCTATCATTGTTTCTATACATTATTTAAATTTGTTATCTGTTATTATGATTTACTTAGAAGTACACAATGATATAATTTCATCAATGTCTTTTATAAACTCATAATGTTAAGAATAACACAATTTGTTTTTGTCATTGTATTTTTTGTAGATCATATAAACTTATTATCTATCATTGTATTTTACGATTAAAAATATATAATAATGTTATTTCACTAATATATTTTTTAAAATTCAGAGTGCCCAAAATAACATAATAACGATCAAAAAGCACAATGAGGCGTGTTATTTTATTATTACTTTTAATGTATTAGATGAATTATTTGTTAATTATTATTGTACTTTTACATGATAGAGATACATAATAATATTATTCTATCATTATAATTTTTAAAATTCATCACTTAAAAAAAAATTATTCAAAAAACACAAAAAAATAAGCAAAAGACATAATAAATTATAGAGTTATTTACATAAATAGTCCCTATGGTTTATTTAAAATAACAGGTTTGGAAACTAAGCAAAAAAAGTAACAGGTTTATGTACTCACTTTTAATTTTGTAACAAGTTTGAGTATCAACACAAACAGACGTTAGATTTTCTATTAAATATAAGGGTATTTTGGTCTTTTCACCTAAATGACTTATTATGCAAAATCAAAGGGACTACTAGTATAATTTAATTAAAATAATATTATATATAACACACACACAGACATATATGTATATATATATATATATATATATATATATATATATATATATATTATTTTCACATCTATACACTATTGATTTCTTCACCACCACCACCACCGGCCATCATCGCCGGTCACCACCATCGCCTATTACCGCCGGTCACCACCGCCTCCACCTCACACCACCGTATCCATCTCCGTCCATCATTGTAAGGCCCCGTTCCCGGGAACCCCATAGTTGGTCAATCACGGCCTTATTTATAATAAGACACAATAAATTTCATAAAAACATTGTAGCGGATTAATTTATCAAACCCATTCATGCATTAATATTTGATGTTGACAAATAATACATCATTGTTTTAAAAGAGTTATAAAAGAATATTCAGTTGTATTACAAAACAATAACATTATCGTGCATAAAATGGATGCCAGTCTTTGCCCGCCAAGTAGCTTCACCATCGTGCCATCCTCAGCAACAAGCTACCTGCATACTGAAAATGCATAAAAAGTCAGTGTTGTTGAGTGAGTTCTAGTTTTATAAATAAAATACTTTTCTTTCATTTAAAACATTTTCTTTTACTTTCGTACATGGTCATTCATCGTACATACATCAAGGTAATATCATTATTATCTTCCATTATCGCACATATTCGTTCGTTTCGTACTTTTTCATTATCTTTCACTTCTATCTAGATCCTGTCATAAGCTATGCCCCATCGTTAGGCACGAAGCCACCTCAGTCTTGGGGTTAAGCGACAAAGTTCCTGTTTCGCACGTACAGATCAGTCACCAAGACTAACCCCCCTGTGTGTACCCTCATGGGTTAGCCAAGATTGCACGCTACGTCGCACACAGTGGATCTAACAACTCTTCAATGAGTTGTGAACCTCTTTAAATTTGCTTGCAAGACTTTCATTCATTCATTGTGTTCCACTTTCATTATCATTAATCTTTCACTTCTTTTATGATAATACTTTACGTATAAGAGCGTTAACACACCATGTAAAGCCACGTAATAATATGTAATAAGAAACATCAATAACAGACCACAAACATGCGTAACATGAACAAACATAAACCACCAAAAAATTCCAGAGCTTTATCATAAATTTTTATTTCCCAAGATTTCAAAAAAATCCTAAGTGAACTTAGGTGCATGGGAACTATGTAGGTGCATGGGTACTATGCAGGCGCACGGGCAGTTGGGCACATGGGAAAACTTAGGTGCATGGGAACACTTGGGCGCATGGGTACTTAGCACGCGCACGGGCAGTTGGGCGCATGGGAAAACTTAGGCGCATGAGAACACTTGGGCGCATGGGTACTATGTAGGCGCACGGGCAGTTAGGCGTATGGGAAAACTTAGGCACATGGGAACACTTGGGCGCATGGGTACTATAGAGGCGCACGGCAGTTGGGCGCATGGGAAAACTTAGGCGCATGGGAACACTTGGGCGCATGGGTACTATGCAGGTGCACGGGCAGTTTGCCAGTTCTAACTTATACTAATTTCAGGCCCCATTTATCATCCTAACGTATTCTTAGCCCAAATCTAGCATACTAAGCACATAGAACAAGCATACAACCACATGACTCGGTCAAAAATTCAGAAACACACACCGCTATGAAAAACAGTGGTAAACATACGGTTCCAACACACTGAGTTGTAAAAATGAAAGTTTATATGCATATCAGCCCCAAAACAAGTTTAAAACAGGAAAATCGAGGACCTAGAACTCACCTACAGCAGCCTTCGAGTAAAACTCCTCCAAACTCGAGAGCACTTGGAGTTCAAACACCTAAACACACCAAAAACACACAACCGAACACAGAGGAACACATAAGACTCAGTCCATAAGCTGAAAATCCAGCTGAAACGGAACAAAACACACGAAAAGCTTACCTTCAAGCAGATCTTCTTCTTCTCTCAAAAAACCGATGGAAAACTCTGTTGTTCTTCTTTTTGCAGCGGAGGTCAGCTGGTGGAGCAAGGTAGTCGGCGGCCAAGCCCACCTTTTAAACATCATAATAAAAAAGTTTACCTATTGCACAACTTTAACCCCTTAACTTGGGTTATTTCACCTTTCTTTCTTTATACTTCTCTTTTCTTTTCTTTTTTTTCTTTTTTTTGAACATTTCCAGGTGTTACAATCATCACCATCGGGCATCATCAATAAATACCCCTTTCTTTTTGCCTGTAAAACCTTAAAATCCATCCGACCTCCCACTACCACCATGTACCTGGGTCACCATCACCACTATCTAGCCATCATATACCACAACCTAGCCACCATATACCACCAAACTCTCAGATTGAGATCTAAATCCAAAATGCACCATCTCTAATTTGGGGTTTTTAAAACTTTTTTGGTTTAACAGTAAAATAGGATGGGAATTTGTGAATCCAAATAAAATAACTTGAAAACACAATGTAATAATGTAACAAAATGATGATTTTCAATTGCTTTTCATTTACAACGAACCGATTACAATTTATGTTGATGCTCTTGATGTTCTTATGATTGCTATATTGTTGTTGTTCTCTGTTATTCTGTTATTCTCTATTGTTATTTTCATTGATATCGTTTCTATCAATATATACACCTATTTGAGTATCGATATCTCTCCATCTCTCACTATTCTCTTCCTATTTTCTTGCTAATATCTTACTATTCTTTTTCTATATGTGTGCATCCTTGCCTTGTTTATCGACAAAGGAGTTCACAATTTACATTGGAAATCGTAAACTACACAAAGAAAGATATTGATGTGATGTGGAATATTCGTTTGACTTCAATATCTTCTGCCGTCATTGATTTGATGATGTTGCTTTGACATGTTGACTTGTTGACTTTTGATCTTTCGTAGGAAGTTCTTCTTCCGCAGCAATTGGTCTTCCGCAGCAACACTTAGTCTTCAACATTTGTTCTTCAGTGGTTGTGCTTCCGCAGGAGTTCTTGTACTTGTTCTTCAGCAGCAAGCTCTCCTTTAGTAGCTCCACTTCATCTTGGATTTGTTCAGCATTTGTTGTTCCATAAGAGATCTACGGAAGCATAGACTTTAGTTATGCTCCAGAGAACATCTACGGAAGAGCACTTATTCATCCTCAGATTGTTCTAACACATTGTCAATTTTCCAAATTAACCAAGTCTGATGTTTCTTGCAATAACACATAAACCAACGCACATAATAATATGGGTTAACATATAATTCATACAGTATATTATGTTATCAAAAGAGAATTACAATGAGTTATTACAAGAGTTGACTTATCATCTAAACCTATACAAAGGATCTAGACCTAATAGAATTTGGTGAGATGATGATGATGGTAAGATAGTGAAGGTGGTGCTGATGATGACGGTGATGTTGCGATGAAGGTGAAAATACAGAGGTGGTGATGATGCGGTGATGGTGATGGTGGTGATGATGTGATGGGGGTGATGGTGCGGTAATATTGGTGATGGTGGGTGGTCATCATGGTGCTTGTGGGTGTTCGATGGAGGGCTGGTGGCTGGAGGGCAGGAGGGTTGAGTGGTGAGCCTGGTGGACATGGCCGATAGAGATAGATGGTGGTGATGGTGGTGATGTTGTGTAGATGGTGGGTGGGGTAGATTTTTTTAACTTATACGTAATTACACAAATGGTCCGTGTATAAAAGAGACATATAGAATTACTAAAGTAGTCCCTCCAGCGGTATTTTAGCCATTTTATTTTAATAGAAAAACTAACGTCAGTTAGTCGTAATACCCATTCTCGTCACAAAACTGAAAATACACTACCTCAACGTGTTACAAAAACCATTAGTACTCAAACCTGTTATTTTTTATAAATCACAAGGACCATTCATGTAATTAACTTTAAATTGTATTAAATACACGATAACGATATATTTTTTAAATTGTATTAAATTGTAGAGCATACTTTTTAAATAACACTTTAACAAATATTTTCTATAATTTATTCTCTACCATTTATTACTAATATTGATAGTTGAGATTGCTTTTAGTTTTTAGTTTTAATGACATTTTTATTTAAACTTTTCTCTTTTTCTTATTAATAAATTTAGTATTTCACTAAGTTCAACAAAAAAAATAAGAAGTAGCGAATTTGTCCCACTTTCAACAACCAACAATTTTGAGAGAACTATTTTTTCTCTTTATCAATTAATTTAATAATCATTAAAAACAAAGAAAAAAAACTAATAAAAAAATACTATCGTCAGCAAAATTGTCGCAATGCATTACGTATTATTTTCGTAATTTACTTATTCCAACAAGAAGAAGAATCAACTATAGTCTAATAGAAAAATATTCGGTGGTCACTATTATGAATTATTACCATAGCAAGTGGATGAACTCTTTTTCAAACTTGTAGATAAGTTTTGTATGCTAAATAGTTTCACTTGTCTACCAAAATGATTGATCTTTGTACTATAAATACCACCTCAATGCAGAGGAGAAGATGCACCTCTTGTCTATACTTTCATAAGTTATACATTTATCTTCTTCTCGCTCTTGCAATTTTCTTTAAAGTTTTTAAGGTTATAACACTAATTTTGTGTTAATTATTGTGATATTATAACACGTTATCAGCACGAGAGATCTTAACTCTAATCAAGAAGATCAA
Source organism: Flaveria sonorensis (assembly GCA_025506505.1). Taxonomy (NCBI): domain Eukaryota; kingdom Viridiplantae; phylum Streptophyta; class Magnoliopsida; order Asterales; family Asteraceae; genus Flaveria; species Flaveria sonorensis. The sequence goes on along the minus strand of CM046433.1, from coordinate 56,320,175 downwards.
TAAATCACAAAGTCATCCATTAATCAAGGTAAGGGCTTCATTAAGTAATAATATATAATATCTTATATTGAGAAGATAACTAAGATAAATAAAGTAAGCATAAAGGAGATCTTATTATGGACATCTTGATAACCATGAGACTACTAACAATCTAATTTTTATTTATGCATCTAACCTTTGATTATGCAACTAACATTTGATTTTATGTCAACTAACTTTTACTTATGCATCTAACCTATTATTTATGCATCTAACTTTTTCTTATGCAATTAATATTTACTTATGCATCTAACTTTTACTTAATCTTTAGTTATACAACTAACAATTTGATTATGTTTATTCGTACTAACGTCTTGTTCTAACTTGTAGTTCTTATTCTCTTTTGTTTTTATAAACTAATTCATGTTTTTATAACATAATATTATACTTATCTATTTTATTTAAAATTGTTGTCGATATATTCACACACGACGATTATTAGCCATTATAAATGGTTTTATAACCGTTATACATAGCCGTTACAAACGGTTATAATTTTAAACTATAAATTGACCACTATCAATCTATTTTCAATAAACAGGTTATCTCTTCTCTTAAGTTTATCCAAGGCAATTTTTCAAAGATGATACAGTCGGTCTTAGTACTGGCAACCATAATGCTCATTTTAATTCTTATCCCTATTGCTGAACTACCACCTGAAGAATTTAAACTTTTCTTATTTCTATATTTGTTTATAGCTTTATCGCTTTATTGTATCGCAATGCTTATTGATATATATGGATTCTAATAATTATCTTACTATTTGCTTAGCAAACAAAAATGTCGAACATTGTGAAAATCGAATTCCCAGCTCTTAATTTCAATGGAGAAAACTATATGACGTGGACGGCTCATGTAAAAAGACATCTTAAATCCATGGGTGTCTTAGAAGCTATACAAGAGGGAAATGCTTGCTCGGAACAAGACAAAGCAAAAGCTAATGTCTTTCTGCATAAGCATATTGCTGAAATGTTACAGTTTGAATATTCAAATTGTGAAGACCCATATATTTTATGGAAAGATTTAAAAGGCAGATTTGATCACCAAAGGGAAGTTCTACTTCCCACTGCTAGAGATAAATGGAACAATCTCAGGTTTCAGGATTTTAAAAAGGTAAACGAGTACACCTCTGCTTTGTTCAAGATATGCTCGACCCTCAGATTACGTGGACAAAATGTTACCGAAGAAGATATGTTGGAGAAAACTTTCTCCACATTTGATGCATCAAATATAAACTTGCAACAACAATATAGGTTGTGAATGTTTAAAAGATATTCTGATTTAAATTCATTTCTCCTTGTAGCAGAAAAAATAATAAGCTTTTGATGAAAAATCATCAAGCTCATCCCACGGGATCATTAGCAATTCCAGAGGTAAATGTTGCTACTAAAAACTCTGGAAGAAAGTAGGGACGAGGTCGTGGTTGTGGTTCTGTTGATAAAAGTTACCCTAATGGTCATAACCATTCTTTCAAGGGTAATTATAATTACCGAGGTAACTTTTATAGTCGTGGACGTGGTGGTGGCTGTGGATATGGCCGTGGTAGAAATCAAAGAACAATCAATTACCACGCTCCACAAAATAGCAGTTTTAACCAACACAAAGGGAATGAAGCTAGTAGGTCCGAAAACAATGGCACTTCCTGTTTTAGATGTGGTAGCACAAACCACTGGTCAAAGGCTTGTCGGGAAACAACTCCACATTTATATGAGCTATACCAAGCCTCTCTTAAAAGAAAAGAGAAGGAAGTGAACCATGTTGATAATTTTGATAATCTCAATGTTGAGTTGAACACTGTAGATTTTGACATAGAACTCTGAAACACATGTTGCTTAACCAAAATAGTTATATGAAACAATTAAGTGTTTTCCTATCTTTAATTATGTATTTTTCTTCATGTAATGTTTTCTTTAGATTAAATAAAGTTCTTGTTAAAATATAACAATATCGTTGTATTGACTTATTATTTTTTTATACTTTCAAGATTAAAATGAACATCATTGGAGCACAAGATCAAACAAATAAAGCAGATATATGTATAGTGGATAGTGGAGCCACACACACTATACTTAGATCTAAGAAATATTTTTGTGAACTTAAACCAACAAAAGGAATCGTTGATACAATATCAGAACCTACAGACCTGATAGAAGGAGTGGGAAAAGCTAATTTAGCATTACCAAATGGTACAAAGCTTATAATAGGAAATGCTTTGTTTTCTCCAAAATCAACAAGAAATCTGTTGAGTTTTAAAAACATATATCATAACGGATATGATACTCAGGCAAGGACTGTTGATAGTGAAAATATTTGCATATCATAAGCCAAGATCAGATATTAGAAAAACTACAAATGCTTCAGTCTGGTTTACATTATACACACATTAATGTGCCTCAGGCATATATGGCAGTAAAAGAAAAATTTTGTGATCCTGAAACACTTAACTTAGGGCATGACAGATTAGGCCATCCAGGATCTACAATGATGAGAAGAATAATTGAAAACACTCATGGGCATATCAAAAGAGCCCATAATCGAATAAAATTCATTTGTGTACATCTTGTTCCCTTGGGAAATTAATTACAAGGCCTTCGCCTGTGAAAATTGAAAAGGAATCACCTCTGTTTCTTGAAAGAATTCAAGGAAACATATGTGGGCCAATTCATACACCATGTGGACCATTTAGATACTTTATGGTTTTAATAGATGCATCAAGTAGATGGTCTCATGTCTCTTTGTTATCAACTCGTAATGTAGCATTTGTGAAATTTCTTGCACAAATTATCAAATTACGAGCACAGTTTCCTGATTATTATTAAAAGGGTGAGACTTGATAATGCTAGTGAATTCACATGACATGCCTTTAATAATTATTACATGTCTGTAGGAATTATTGTCGAACACCCTGTTGCTCATGTACACACACAAAATGGCTTAGCTAGGTCGTTAATCAAACATCTACAACTAATAGCTAGACCATTAATAATGCGGACAAAACTCCCTGTGTCTATTTGGGGTCATGTAATTCTTCATGTTGGATCACTAATTCCTGTGAGACCAAGTGCAAATCTTAAATACTCTCCCTTACAACTTGTTTCTGGCAATGAGCCAAACATTTCGCACCTTAGAATTTTTGGGTGTGTTGTGTATGTTCCTATTGCACCACCACAACGTATAAAAATGTGTCCTCAAAGAAGGCTGGGAATATATATTGGATATGAATCAGCTTCCATCATAAGATATCTTGAACCTTTAACGGGTGATGTATTTACAGCACCTTTTGCTGATTGTCACTTTAACGAGTCAATTTTCCCGGCATTAGGGGGAGAAAAGAAAAAACAAGAAAATGATGTCTCATGGTATGTTCCTTCATTATTGTATCTTGATCCAGTAACTAAATAATGTGAGACAGAGGTTCAAAAGATAAAACACTAACAAGAAATTGCAAATCAATTACCTGATGCATTTACTGATACAAACAGAGTTACTAAATCTCATATACCAGCTGCTAATGCTCCAGCTCAAGTTGAGATTCCAAATAAGCAAATAGATAAAACAATGGCTCATGAATCTCAGAGACGTTTGAAACGAGGGAGACCAATCGGTTCCAAGGATAAAAATCCTCGAAAAAGAAAAACTCCTGAAAAGGAAGTTGACAATAAAGTGAATGATCTTGATGCAACACTAAGTACCAAAACCACACATGAGGAGGATTTGGATGAAAATAACAAAGAATGTCAATTAACTATAGTCACACACATATCTTATGGAATCGAGATGAAATGGAAGCTATTGATGAAATATTTTCTTATTCCGTAGCAAGTGACGTTATGAGTGGAGATGATGATCCTGAACCAAAATCAGTTAGTGACTGTCAGAATAGACATGATTAGGATAAATAGAAAGGAGCTATGCAAGCTGAATTAGATTTACTTAACAAACGAGAGGTCTTTGGATCTATTGTTATTACTCCGATGGCCGTAAAGCTTGTAGGGTATAAATGGTTTTTGTATGAAAACAAAATGAGAAAAATGAAGTTACAAGGTATAAAGCTAGACTTGTAGCTCACGTTTTTTCACAAAGGCCAGGGTTGATTATAAGGAAACATACTCCCCTGTTATGGATGCAATAACCTTTAGATACTTAATCAGCTTAGCAGTCTCTAGAAATTTAGAGATGCGTCTTATGGATGTTTTCACAGCTTACTTGTATGGATCACTTGATAGTGACATCTATATGAAAATTCCTGAAGGTTTTAAATTCCCCGAATCATTAAGCTCAAAGCCTAAGGAAATGTATTCCAACAAATTACAAAGATCCTTGTATGGACTCAAACAATCTGGAAGGATGTGGTACAATCGTTTGAGTGATTATTTAACAAGTAAAGGATACACAAGTAATCTTATTTGTCCATGTGTCTTCATTAAGAAGACAACATCAGGATATGTGATCATAGTTGTGTATGTTGATGATCTAAATATAATTGGGATGCAAAAGGAAATTAATGAAGCAATTACTCTTTTAAAGAAAGAATTAGAAATGAAAGACCTTAGAAAAACCAAATATTGTCTTGGTTTGCACATTGAGCATATGCATAATGGAATACTTGTACATCAGTCGACTTATACTGAGAAACTCTTAAAGCGTTTCAATATGGACAAAGCAAATCCTTTAAGTACACCAATGGTTGTTAGATAACTCAATGTTGATAACGATCAATTTCGTCCTTGCGAAGATAATGAAGAGGTTCTTATTCCAGAGATACCATATCTCAGTGCAATTGGAGCTCTTATGTATCTTACTAACTGTATGAGACCTGATATTTCTTTGCAGTTAATTTGTTAGCAAGATTTAGTTCAGCCCCTACTAAAAGGCACTGGAATGGGATTAAACATATTTTTTGATATCTTCGAGGTATTATTGATTTAGGCTTGTTTTATCCTAATAATTCAAAAGAAGGGTTGGTTGGTTATGCAGATGCAGGTTATTTATCTGATCCCCATAAAGCAAAATCTCAAACTGGATACATATTTAAGAATGGAGGAACTGCGATTTCATGAAATTCTCAGAAACAAACACTCGTTACGACATCCTCAAATTATGCTGAAGTCATTGCACTACATGAAGCTTGAAGAGAATGTGTATAGTTAAGATCTATGACACAACTTATATTAACTTCTTGTGGATTGAAGAAAGATAGAAGTGCAACACCAATCTATGAAGATAATGTAGCTTGTGTCTCACAAATGAAAGAAGGGTATATTAAAAGTGACAAAACAAAACATATACCACCAAGATTCTTTTCATACACTCAAGACCTTATTAAAGACAAACAAGTTGAAATGAGATACGTTCAATCTAGAAATAACTCAGCTGATCTTTTCACGAAGGAACTTCCAAAAAAACTTTCAAAAAACATGTTTATGATATTGGCATGTGGCACGTACACATAATGTGATGATCTATAGAAGACAGTTTGAGGTGGAGTTATAAGCTGCACTCTTTTTTCCTTAGCTAAGGTTTTTTTCCCACTGGGTTTTTCTTTAGCAAGGTTTTTAATAAGGCAGTAGTTAAACTCTTGTAGTTTGAAAAGTGTCATCCAAGGGGGAGTATTATGAATTATTACCATAGCAAGTGGATGAACTCTTTATCAAACTTGTAGATAAGTTTACTATGCTAAATAGTTTCACTTGTCTACCAAAATGATTGATCTTTGTAGTATAAATACCACCTCAATGTAGAGGAGAAGATGCACCTCTTGTATACACTTTCATAAGTTATACATTTCTCTTCTTCTTGCTCTTGCAATTCTCTTTAAAGTTCTTAAGGTTATAACACTAATCAAGTGTTAATTATTGTGATATTATAACAGTCACAATATTGTTGCAAGCAATGTTTATCTTGCTATTTTAATCGGGAAAGGCTCAAATAAAATTTTGGGAAATGCTTTTAAAATTAAAAAGTGTAAAAAGTAAACACAAACATCAATCTTTTTAATTAATGTTTGAAATCAAATTATACCGAAAAATTTATTAGAGAAGTATTTTAGTAATAGTCATTTTTGTAAACTTTTTGTAAGTTTTCCCATTGTGTTTAAACGTTTATAGCTTTTATATAAGACATTTTTTATTTTGAATTACACCACAAAAACAAGTATTTTTAATATATAAAATGAGTACAGTAATTGTTATATACAGAGACAATTATTTTTTTACATATTTTAGCTCATTACTCATCATTGTGTGTAAGAACCTAACCTTTATGGATTAGAATATCAAGTGAAAAGAAAAAACTCAATTCATACGATAAGTACAAGATTGCAAGAACTCCAAGATGATTTATGAAGAACTTATCACGCGAGAACTTGGAGTTGCCGCGCTAGAACTTGATGTTCTCACGCGAGAACATCTAGACAGTATATATAGATATTTTTCTTTGTATTTCAGAATGTGTGTTCATTTGTAAAAGTGCTCTAAGGGTGAAAGAGCAGAGAGGTGTGTGATAGGCCACCCGAGAAAAGCTCACCTTGGGTGGATCGAGCTTAAACTATGTATACTCCTTTGGTATTGTATCATTTGATTAATAATATTCAATTGCATTTGTTTAATTTTCTTGGATATCACACAAGCAAACATCTATCTTAATTTGATTATCAATTGTAACAATATGTGGAATCGATCGTGATCAGGACCTTACATTTGGTATCGGAGCAAGGTGTTGCTCTTGATACACAAGTTTTCATTTCACAATCATCCGTATTAAGACGTTCAACATGAAGATTGAAGATCAGAAGGTTATGGTCGGATATGACTCAATTTCGAAGGTAAAAATGGACGAAATCTAAGGTGAACACACATGAAATCGACTTTGTACTTGCTAAAATGATGATCTACATCAATATGCTCAGTATCTTCATGTTATGATGATGAAAATTGAAGAATTGAAATTGCAGCATTGAATCAAACACAAAAAGTTGATTTTGACGAAGTTTTCGCACGAATAACCGCTTTTTGAGAAATCTTGGGCAGTTTTCGCATCGGTAGCTGCTTCTTGCGATAACTTGGAGTTGTCACGTGAGAACTCCCTGTGATAAGATGGAGTTGTCATGTGAGAACACCAAGTTCCCACGCGAGAACATCTACCTACTTCATATGCAAAAACTTCATCAAGCGAAACTTCATCATTCGCTCAAAAACTTTTACTATCAACTTGATTTTTGAAAAAACTTTGCAAAAATGGAAGAACATTGTCTAGATGTGAAAACTTGTTAGTTTGTGAAGGTTTAGAACAAGTGTTTCAGCCCAAATCTAGAGGATATCAGATGATTTGTAGTTTGATACTTAAATAAGGTTTTTTGTGTTGTTTGAACAAGTTCAACATTCTATATTTAAAACATTTGATTCGGATCGTTCTTGAATTAAAACTTGAGAATGTAGGCTTATCTTATCTTACTGATGGGGACAATGATCGAATGGGTTAATTAGGTGAAGAATCAAGATTCTTTAGTATTCTTGTTCTGAAAATATGGGCTTATTACATCTTACATAGGGGGAAGAATACTTTGAATGATCTAGCTCGTCGTCATAGAATCTTGTCATCGGATTGAAGAATCGGGATCTTCGGGAATCTGAAATGGAAGTTGGACCTCTTTGTCATATGCCTAATACATCTTAAGTTTTAAGTAATCATGATTGATTCAGACGTGATATCTTTTATGAAGCTATACATTAGGAGGAGGTTACAACTGAAGGGGAAGATTAAAGTGACAGATACCCAAGGATTAGATATTCATGAAGATGAGTGACTGAAGTCAAACATAAGTTGATATCATAATCTATAATGGGAGATCGTAAGGACCTAGTGTTTATGGATTACATTATCAAGTGAAAAGAAAAACTCAATTCATGTGAGAAGTACAAGGATGCGAGAACTTCAATATGATTGATGAAGAACTTATCACACGAGAACTTGGAGTGCGAGAACATCTAGACAGTATATATAGATTTTTTCCTTTGTACTTCTAAATGTGTGTTCATTTTGTAAAAGTGCTCTGAGGGTGAAAGAGTAGAGAATTGTGTGATAGGCCGCCCGAGGGGAGCTCACGTCGGGTGGATCGAGCTTAAACGATGTATAATCCTTTGGTATTGTAATCATTTGATTACTAATATTTGATTGAGTTTGTTTAATTTTCATTGATATCACACAAGCACACATCTGTCTTCATTTGATTATCAAGTGCAACAATATGTGGAATCGATCGTCATCCGAACCTTACATTTGGTATCGGCGCAAGGTGTTGCTCTTGATACAAGTATTTTCATTCCGTAATCATCCGTATTAAGATGTTAAATATGTAGATTGAAGACCAAAAGGTTATGACCGGATATGACTCGATTTCAAAGGTAAAACTGGACGAAATCGAAGGTGAACACACATAAAATCGACTTTGTTACTTGCTAAAATGATTATCTACATCACTACGCTTAGTATCTCAAAGTTATGATGATGAAAATTGAAGAATTGAAATTGAAACAGTGAATCAAACACAAAAGGTCGACTTTGACGAAGTTTTCGCACGAATAACCGCTTTTTGCGAAAACCTGGGCTGTTTTCGCATCGGTAACCGCTTCTTGCGATAACATAGAGTTGTCACGCAAGAACTCCTTGCGATAACATGAAATTGTCACGTGAGAACATCATGTTCCCGCACGAGAACATCATGTTCCCACACGAGAACATCTACGTAGTTCATATGCGGAAACTTCATCAAGCGAAACTTCATCATTCGCGCGAAAACTTTTACTATCTACTTGATTTTTGCAAAAACTTTGCAAAAATGCAAGAACATTATCTAGATGCGAAATATTGTTAGTTTGTGAAGGTTTAGAACAAGTGTTTGAGCCCAAATCTAGAAGATGCCAGATGATTTGAAGTTTGATACTTAAACAGGGGTTTTGGTGATGTTTGAACAAGTTCAACATTCTATATTTACAAAATTTGATTCGGGTCGTTCGTGAATTGAAACTTGAGAATGTGGGCTTATCTTATCTTACTGATAGGGACAATGATCGAATGGTAAGTAAAGAATCAAGATTGTTTGGTATTCTTGTTCTGAAAATATGGGCTTATTATATCTTACATAGGGGGAAGAAAACTTTGAATGATCTAGTTCATCGTCACAGAATCTTGTCATCGGATTGAAGAATCAGGTTCTTCGGGAACCCAAATTGGAAGTTGGACCTCTCTGTCATATGCCTAATACATCTTAAGTTTTAAGTAATCATGATTGATGCGGACGTGGTATCTTTTATGAATCTATACATTAGGAGGAGGTTATAGCTGAGGGCGAAGACTAAAGTGAAAGATACTCAAGGATTAGATAATTCATGAAGATGAGTGACTGAAGTCAAATATAAGTTGATATCATAATCCATAGTGGGAAATAGTAAGGGCCTAGTTTTTATGGATTACAATACCAAGTGAAAAGAAAAACTCAATTCATGTGAGAAGTACAAGGATGCGAGAACTTCAAGAAGATTGACGAAGAACTTATCACTCAAGAACTTGGAGTGCGAGTACATCTAGACAATATATATAGATTTTTTCCTTTGTACTTCTAAATGTGTGTTCATTTTGTAAAAGTGCTCTGAGGGTGAAAGAGTAGAGAATTGTGTGATAGGCCGCCCGAGGGGAGCTCACCTCGGGTGGATCGAGCTTAAACGATGTATACTCCTTTGGTATTGTAATCATTTGATTAATAATATTCGATTGAGTTTGTTTAATTTTCTTTAATATCACACAAGCATACATCTGTCTGAATTTGATTATCAAGTGCAACAATATGTGGAATCGATCGTGATCATGACCTTACATTTCGTATCTGAGCAAGGTGTTGCTCTTGATACACGGATTTTCATTCTGTAATCATCCATATTTAGATGTTAAACATGTTGATTGAAGACCTGAAGGTTATGGTCGGATATGACTCGATTTCAAAGGTAAAAATGGACGAAATTGAAGGTGAACCACATGAAATCGACTTTGTTACTTTCTAAAATGATGATCTGCATCACTACGCTCAGTATCTTCAAGTTATGATGATGAAAATTGAAGAACTTAAATCGCAGCAGTGACTCAAACACAAAAAGTCCATTTTGACGAAGTGTTCGCACGAATAACTGCTTTTTGCGATAACTTGGGCAGTTTTCCCATCGGTAACCTCTTCTTGCGATAACTTAGAGTTGTCACATGAGAACTCCTTGTGATAAGATGAAGTTGTCGCATGAGAACATCAAGTTCCCGCGTGAGAACATCTACCTAGTTCGTATGCGGAAACATCATCAAGCGAAACAACATCATTCACGCGAAAACTTTTACTATCAACTCGATTTTTACAAAAATGCAAGAACATTGTCTAGATGAAAAAACTTGTTAGTTTATGAAGGTTTAGAACAAGTGTCTCAGCCCAAGTGTAGAGGATGTCGGATGATTTAAAGTTTGATAATTAAACAGGGGTTTTTATGATGTTTGTACAAGTTCAACATTCTATATTTACAACATTTGATTCGGTTTGTTTCGTGAATTGAAACTTGAGAAAGTGGGCTTATCTTATCTTTCTGATGGAGACAATGATCGAACGGGTTAAATTAAGTGAAGAATCAAGATTGTTTGGTATTCTTGTTCTGAAAATATGGGCTTATTACATCTTACATAGGGGGAAGAATACTTTGAATGATCAAGTTCATCGTCACAGAATATTGTCATCGGATTGAAGATTCGGGCTCTTCCGGAATCCAAATTGGAAGTTGGACCTCTCTGTTATATGCCTAATACATCTTAAGTTTTAAGTAATCATGATTGATTCTGACATGGTATACTTTATGAAGCTTTACATTAGGAGGAGGTTACAGCTGAGGGGCAAGACTAAAGTGAAAGATACCCAAGGATTAGATATTCATGAAGATGAGTCGCTGAAGTCAAACATAAGTTGATATGATAATCCATAGGGGGAAATTGTAAGGACCTAGTCTTTAGGGATTATAATATCAAGTGAAAAGCAAAAACTCAATGCATGCGAGAAGTACAAGGATGCGAGAACTTCAAGTGTATTGACGAAAAACTTATCGCGCGAGAACATGGAGTTACCGCCCGAGAACTTGATGTTCTCATGCGAGAACATCTAGACAGTATATATAGATGTTTTTCCTTTGTACTTCTTAACGTGTGTTCATTTTGTAAAATTTCTCTGAGGGTGAGAGAGCAGAGAATTATGTGATAGGCCGCCCGAGGGGAGCTCGCCTCGGGTGGATCAAGCTTAAACGATGTATAATCCTTTGGTATTGTAATCATTTGATTCATAATATTTGATTGAGTTTGTGTAACGTTCGTTGATATCACACAAGCACACATCTGTCTTAATTTCATTATCAAGTGCAACAATATGTGGAATCGATCGTGAACAGGACCTTACATTTGGTATCTGAGCATGGTGTTGCTCTTGATACATGGATTTTCATTCGGCAAACATCCGTATTTAGACGTTAAACATGAAGATTGAAGACCTGAATGTTACGGTCGTATATGACTCGATTTCGAAGGTAAAAATGGACGAAATTGAAGGTGAACACACATGAAATCGACATTGTTACTTCCTAAAATGATGATCTGCATCACTACGCTCAGTATCCTCAAGTTATGATGATGAAAATTGAAGAATTGAAATCGCAGCAGTGAATCAAACACAAAAAGTTGATTTTGACGAAGTTTTCACACGATTAACCTCTTTTTGCGAAAACTCGGGCAGTTTTCGCATCGGTAACCGCTTCTTGCTATAACTTGGAGTTGTCACGCGAGAACTCCTTGCGATAACTTGGAGTTGTCATGCGAGAATATCAAGTTAAACTTCATCAAGCAAAACTTCATCATTAGCGCTAAAACTTTTACTATCAACTTGAATTTTGCAAAAATGCAAGAACATTTGTCTAGATGAAAAAACTTGTTAGTTTGTGAAGGTTTAGAACAAGTGTTTCAGCCCAAATGTAGAGGATGCCAGATGATTTGAAGTTTGTACTTAAACAGGGGTTTTGTGATGTTTGAACAAGTTCAACATTCTATATTTACAAAATTTGATTCGGGTCGTTCGTAAATTGAAACTTGAGAATGTGGGCTTATCTTATCTTACTGATGGGGACAATGATCGAACAGATTAAGTGAAGAATCAAAATTGTTTGGTATTCTTGTTCTGAAACTATGGGCTTGTTACATCTTACATAGGGGGAAGAATACTTTAAATGATCTAGCTCGTCGTCACAGAATCTTGTCATTGGATTGAAGAATCGGGTTCTTCGGGAATCCAAAATGGAAGTTGGACTTCTCTGTCATATGCCTAATACATCTAAGTTTTAATTAATCATGATTGATTCAGACGTGATATCTTTTATGAAGCTATACATTAGGAGGAGATTACAACTGAAGGGGAAGATTAAAGTGAAAGATACCCAAGGATTAGATATGCATGAAGATGAGTGACTGAAGTCAAACATAAGTTGATATCATAATCCATAAGGGGAAATCGTAAGGACCTAGTCTTTATGGATTACAATATCAAGTGAAAAGTGAAAACTTAATTTATGCGAGAATTAAAAGGATACGAGAACCCCAAGTGTATTGATGAAAAAATTATCACACGAGAACTTGGAGTTACCGCGTGAGAAATTGATGTTCTCGTGCGAGAACATCTAGACAGTATATATAGATGTTTTTCCTTTGTACTTCTTAATGTGTGTTCATTTAGTAAAAGTGCTCTGAGGGTGAGAGAGCAGATAATTGTGTGATAGGCCGCCCAAGGGGAGTTCGCCTTGGGTGGATCTAGCTTAAACGATGAATATTTCTTTGGTATTGTAATCACTTGATTAATAATATTTGATTGAGTTTGTGTAATGTCCGTTGATATCACACAAGCACACATCTATGTTAATTTGATTATCAAGTGCAATAATATGTGGAATCGATCGTGATCAGGACCTTACATTTGGTATCCGAGCAACGTGTTGCTCTTGATACATGGATTTTCATTACACAATCATCCATATTTAGACAGTAAGCATGAAGATTGAAGACCTGAAGGTTATGGTCGGATATGACTCGATTCCGAAGGTAAAAATGGATGAAATTGAAGGTGAACTCACATGAAATCGACTTTGTTACTTGCTAAAATGATGATCTGCATCACTACGCTCAGTATCTGCAAGATATGATGACGAAAATTGAAGAATCGAAATCACAGGAGTGAATCAAATACAAAAATTTGATTTTGATGAAGTTTTAGCACGAATAACCGCTTTTTGCGAAAGCTTGGTCAGTTTTTGAATCGGTAACCGCATCTTGCGATAACTTGGAATTGTCGCGTGAGAACTCCTTGTGATAACATGGAGTTATTACATGCAAACATCAAGTTCCTGCGCGAGAACATCTACCTAGTTCATATACGGAAACTTCATCAAGCGAAACTTCATCAAGCGAAACTTCATCACTCGAGCGAAACTTTTACTATTAACTTGATTTTTGTAAAAACTTTGCAAAAATGCAAGAACATTGTCTAGATGCAAAAACTTGTTAGTTTGTGAAGGTTTAGAACAACTATTTCAGCCCAAATGTTGAGGATGCCGGATGATTTGAAGTTTGATACTTAAACAGGGTTTTTTTTTATGTTTGAACAAGTTCAACATTCTATATTTACAACATTTGATTAGGGTTGTTCGTGAATTGAAACTTGAGAATGTGGGCTTATCTTATCTTACTGATGGGAACAATGATCGAACAAGTTAATTAAGTGTAGAATCAAGATTGTTTGGCGTTCTTGTTCTGAAAATATGGACTTATTACATCTTACATAGGGGGAAGAATACTTTGAATGATCTAGTTCGTCGTCATAGAATCATGTCGTCGGATTGAAGAATCGGGTTCTTCAGAAATCCGAAATAGAAGTTGGACCTCTCTGTCATATGCATAATACATCTTAAGTTTTTAGTAATCATAATTGATTCAGACGTGATTTCCTTTATGAAGCTATACATTAGGAGGTGGTTACAGCTAAGGGGGAAGACTAAAGTGAAAGATACCCAAGGATTCGATAATTCATGAAGATGAGTGATTGAAGTCAAACGTAAGTTGATATCATAATCCATAGTGGGAAATAGTAAGGACCTAGTTGTTGGACCAAAAGAACCAATGAGCCTGATTAGAAAAACCTTTAAGTCCCACAGACATTACAACAACTGAAGTAGTCTGCAACAGCTGAAGACATCAACTGATAACAAGGTCTGAAGACAAAGTCTGAAGTGAAAGAGCTGAAGACAAAGTCTGAAGTGAAATAGCTGAAGACAAAGTCTGAAGACAAAAGCTGAAGACAAAGACTGAAGACCAAGTTTCAGATGTTGTCACAACAGCTGAAGAAGACCTCTTCAGTAGTTGTGATGGTTTCCTTTAGTAGTTTTATGTTTCTTGTAATCAGTACTTGTAGTTTCAGTAGTTTTAGTTTCATCTTGTACTTAGCATACTCTGAGATGTTCTCAGTTGTTGTGAACATTCTCAGTAGTTTGCTTACTTTCAGTTGTTTGTAATAATTCTGTTAGATGTCACTATCAAGTGACATCAGCAGACGTCACATTCCTTTATATAAGGAATGTTGACCTAATTGTAACGTGTGAAGCCTGCGAAGCTTAGCGGCCGCCATACCGAAGCATTTGTGCATGAATGATATTATCCCTTTTGCAGAAAACCCTCTTTCTCTATAGCCGTGTACTGTTCCATTGAATATCTATTGTGTTCTTGCTATATTTGTCTAATTCTTGTTCTAATTCCGCTGCGATTCAACTCTAATTGATCAAACATAGATCGCTGATCCTGTCAAATGGTATCAGAGCAGGTTAATCATTGATCGGTTTAACAATTGATCATTGAAACTGCTATTTCGATATCTAAAGTTTGATCGAATTAGCATATTTGCAAGAATTGGTTATAGAGATTGGTCTTCTGCTGCTTCTGGTTATTCAATTTGAGTTTCTTCTTGGTTCATACTGAGTTTGTTGTGTTTTTGTGCTAAATCTGTTGAAACTTGATTGAATTGGTTTGAATCTGAGAATGACTACTCCATCTAATGACCCTCACAATACTGGCTCCTCAACCAAGCCTCCGATGCTGGTTAGGAGTGAGTATAACATATGGCAACGAAGAATGCTCCATCACCTGTCTGTTAACAGTTCAGGTTGTTGGACATCTGTGGTTCACGGTCCACACAAGCCTATGGTGAACAATCCGGAGACCAACCAAATGGTTCCGAAGAAGAAGGAGCAATACTCAGATGAAGATCGTAAACTGTTTGAGATTGATGCTAAAGCCCATGGAATTCTGGCCATGGCACTGCCTAATGAAATCTATTCTGGGCTTATGCATCATGAAACTGCTCATGACCTCTGGAATGCTTTGAAGGAACAATTCGGAGGAACTGATGAGGTCTTAGCAAACAACAGAGAAATCCTCGCCCAACAATAAGACATTCTCTCATAGGAAGGGTGAGACACTGACTCAACAGTTTGAGCGTTTCTCCTGCTTGATCTCTGAGCTGAAAATGGTCAAGCATGAGTATACTAACAGCCAGATGAACAACAGATTCCTCAGATCACTGCCTGAGAGATGGGACACATACACCATTGTCCTACGCTCCAGTGCAAATCTGGATAGCCTATCTCTCACCCAACTCCATGGGAAACTGCTTACATTTGAAAGAGAGATAGAGCAGAAAAGGAAACTGGCATCATCAGGAAAGCTCACTGATGACTTTGTACCAGGGAACACTGCCTTGGTCGGTCATGAGTCAGAATATGCTGGATCAGAAAGCCATTATGATGAGCATATAGATTTCTCTTCAAACAGTTCTGATCATGCATTTGTTGGTGTTGACAGTCATTCTGGGTGTAATAGTGATAATTTATGCTTTATCATGGATGATTTGATGGGTATTGCTGATGATGATTTAGAAGAGATGGATATTTTGAGCCAAATGGCCTTGATCAATATCAGATCTCAAAAGTTCTACAAGAGAACTGGTAGGAAATTTCCAGGACTCTTTGGCAAAACCAAAGTTGGTTTTGACAAGAGTAAGTTGAGGTGTCACAAATGCCACAGGCTTGGGCACTTTGCAAGAGAGTGTAGATCAACTGGATCTAACTCCTCTGCACCCTTTGTGACCTTTCCAAGCAATAGTTCACAAAACAAAGGGCAACATCCTGCTAGTTCTGGTCATCACTCACAACCTCAATCTCCTGCATATTTTGTCCCTCAGGGTCCAATGCCATATCTATATCCCTGCTATTACATGCCACAGCCAAATCCAGTTCAAGTTCCTATAGCACAACAACCTCAAGCCCTACCTGAGCCTCAACCATCTCCATCACAATCTCAACCTCATCACAGCTTCTTCACACCAGGAGTTGTTGACTGGAGCAGCTTACCAGATGATCTTTCTGGTTTCAATGAGCAATTATTTGCTGGTGCTGGTCAACATGGTGGTGAACATCCTTTTGGGAATCTTGCTCTCATGGCCCTGGAGTCTACTGAGGGTTCCTGCTCCAATGCATCATCTTCACAGGTAACCCAGGTATCTCTGAGGCTAAAGCCAAGTTATGTTCTGAATCATGCATAGCTGCTTTGTCTCTATTAGAGAGGCAAATGTAGCTTTAATCAATCAAAATCTTGAGCTTGAGAAAACTATTTCCAAAAGAAAAGCTGAGTATGAGTCTGCTCTTAATGACAAAGATGATGAGATTTACAAGCTTAAATGCCAACTTAATGATGAAAAGGCTAAGGTAGAGGTCATACTTGAGAACCACAGAAGTCTCAAAGAGACACTTGCAGCTACCCAAGTTGAGTGTGACCGCTGGGTAACATCCTGCAAGGGATTTGAAATGCTTCTCAGCAAGCAAACAGCTTCAAATGTGAAGTTTGGAATAGGTTACAATCATACTGCACCACCTACTGATTTTACTTCAAAATCAATAGTAAAATCTGAAGGTGAAAGTAATTTCCAAACCACATCATCATGTGATTCATCCTCAAATGATAATACAAAATTAGAGGATGAAGTCAGTGTTAAGATCTCAGCAAATCAATTGCCTGATGGTTTAAATGCTGATAAACACATGAAGCTGAGCAATTCAGATGTTGTCCCTCAAAGTACTCCAAGTACTGAAGGGCAAGTCACAACATCTGAAAAGCATTTCAAATCTGCTGAAATAAAAGGATTAACAACTGCTGAGGAATCTATCATACGGTCTTTCAGGACGGATAGAGAACAGCTGAAGAACAAGTCTTCAGTTGTTACCGATCCTTCAGTACTTAACACAAGTACTGAAAGGAGGAAAGTACTGAAGATCACACCTTCAGTAGTTTCCACTTCAGCAGTTGATCAATCCAAGATGAAGAATAAGCCATGTGAAATATGTGGTAAATTCAATCATCTATCTGATGAATGCTGGTACAAAAAGGGTTCCAAACTCAACAGAGATAAGCTCATTAAAGAAGAGATTAATAAAATGAAAAATGAGTTTGAGACCAAGTTTGTACCACAGTCATCTCAAACTGATAAACCCAAGGCCTCACCAAAATCCAAAAAGAAGGATGGGGTTTATCAGAAAACAGTGATAGTGTTCCTCATGATAAACATCAGACTAAGTCTGTGAATTTCAAGAAGGAGGAAATGGTGGGTCACAGGAACTCATCAAAAACAAGTACTGATATGTCAAATGAGCTGAAGGCTTTAGCAACAAATCAGACACAACTTGTTATGATGGTTCAGCATTTGTTGGGGAGAGTTAACCAACTAGATGCACCTGTGATCAAACCACTGAAAAGGAAATCCAAGCCCAAATCTAAGAAATCCATTTCAGCACCATCTCCACCTTCATCAGCTCTTATGATAAATGCAGGGTTCTTCAACATGCCAAAGAAGCATCTGGTATGTAGACAGTGGAGGATCTATGCATATGACTGGGAGCAGTTCTCTTCTTAATGACTACTCTCAAGGAAAGAAGGGATTTGTCTCATTTGGAAATGATGCTAAGGGTTACATCATCGGGAAAGGATTTGTGTCAAATGGAGAAATCAGATTTGATGATGTTAACCATGTGGAGAATCTCAAGTATAATCTACTGAGTGTCAGTCAGATGTGTGATAAAGGGCGTGTTGCACTTTTCACAAGTCAGAACTGCCGGATTCTGTCTTCCAAAGTTCTGAGGCTGATTGATAAGGTATTGGATGAAGTTACTCTCCTGAAGGCCAACAGGATAGGAAGAGTATATGCCTTGGATTTGTCAAAGTAGATTGATTTAAAAGGTCATCCTTGCCTGTTCTCCAAGGCCTCTCCTCAGGAATCTAAACTGTGGCATAGAAGGCTGGGTCATGTTAATCTCAAAAACATGAATCAGCTGATCCACAATAGTTTAGTGAGAGGTCTACCAATAAAGGAGTTCCACTGTGATGAAACCTGCACTGCTTGTTTAAAAGGAAAACAACACAAAGTTTCATTCCCTCCTATAGAAGAACCAAAGTCCACTGCCTGCTTGCAATTACTGCACATGGATCTCTTTGGTCCTGTGAGAGTAATGAGCATGGCAAAGAAGAAATACTGTCTGGTAATTGTGGATGATTACTCCAGATTTGTATGGACCTTCTTCTTGCATTCAAAGGATGAGGCTGCTCAGACAATTATTAACTTTGTGTTGTATGTTGAGAAGCAGTATTCCCTATCAGTCAAGTGTATAAGAAGTGATAATGGAACTGAATTTAGAAACCATACACTTGATGATTTCTACCTTTCAAAAGGAATCAAGAGGCAGTATAGCATCCCAAGGACTCCAGAACAAAATGGAGTAGTGGAGAGAAAGAACAGGACCCTAATTGAAGCTGCAAGGTCCATGTTGGCTGACTCTGGTTTGCCACTGACCTTTTGGGCTGAAGCTGTCAACACAGCATGCTATGTGCAAAATAGAGCTTTAGTGAATCAGAGGTTGATGAAGACTCCTTATGAAGTTCTACATCATTTGGCTCCTCTAATTTCATTCTTCAGAGCATTTGGGTGTCCTTGTTACATTCTCAACACAAAGGATCAACTCCAAAAGTTTGATTCTAAGGTGGATGCAGGGTATTTTGTTGGGTATTCATCCACTTGCAAGGCTTACAGAGTGTTCAACTGCAGAACAAAGATGGTTGAAGAAACCTTGCATGTGAAGTTCAATGAATCTCCTAAGGACAAAATCCCACAAAACCCTGTGGAGTTGTTTGATCTGGACATACTGCAATATGTTCCTTATCAGCCTCCAGCTGTTGCAGATCATGTGAATTCATCACCTTCTGCAGCTAGTCATCCATCTGGTGGTACTGATGTTGATGATGATCCCAGTACTCACCTATTCAAGTTTAGTGATCAACTGCCTGAGTCTACTAAACTTGATGTTCCTGTAGCTTCAGTAGCACCATCCACAACAAATGCTGATGAGATTTCTGAATCCTCTACTTCATTTGACTTGCCATCTAATACTTGGTTTCAAGAATCTGGATCAACATCTGTTGCTGCTGAGCGTGCTACAAACACTTGCACAGATCTCATAGTGTACCAAGAGCTGAAGAATCACCCAATGTCTCAAATCATTGGTGATATCAATGCTGGTGTCTCAACTAGAAGTCAATTGTCCAACTTCTGCTTCTATGCTCTCTTCATCAGTCAGCAAGAGCCAAAGAACTATCATATTGCATTAAGAGACAATGGATGGGTTGATGCCATGCAGCTTGAGCTTCTTCAGTTCAAAAAGCAGCAAGTGTGGGAACTGGTTCCTCTACCCCCAGGTAAGTGTGCAATAGGCACTAAATGGGTGTTTAGGAATAAAACAGATGAAAATGGGCAAATTGTCAAGAACAAGGCCAGACTGGTTGTCCAGGGGTTTTCACAAGAAGAAGGTATTGATTATGATGAAACCTTTGCCCCTGTAGCCAGACTGGAGGCAATTAGATTGTTCTTAGCCTATGCTGCATTCCACAATCTTAAAGTTTTTCAAATGGATGTCAAAAGTGCATTTTTATATGGTAAAATAAAAGAAGAGGTTTATGTGTGTCAACCACCAGGTTTTGAGGATAATAAACATCCTGATTGGGTGTATAAACTTGATAAGGCTCTTTATGGGTTGAAACAAGCTCCTAGAGCCTGGTATGAAACACTGTCAAATTTTCTTCTTCAGAATAATTTCACTAGAGGCTCCATAGATAAAACTTTGTTCATTAAGAAAGTGGGTCAGCATAAGCTCCTTGTTCAAATTTATGTTGATGATATTATTTTTGCATCCTCTGATCCACAGTTGTGTGATGCATTTACAAAGTTGATGCAACAAAAATTCGAAATGAGTGCCATGGGAGAATTACAGTTCTTTCTAGGTTTGCAAATCAAACAAAAGGCTGATGGAACTTTCATTCATCAGTCAAAATACACAAAGAGTCTTTTGGAAAAGTTTGATTTACAAAACTGTAAGCCCTGTTCTACTCCCATGTGCAGCACCACACAACTGGATGCAGATCAGAAAGGTAAAGCTGTTGATGAAACACTTTACAGATGTATGATTGGGTCCTTGATGTACTTAACAGCTTCTAGACCAGATATTATGTTTGCAACTTGTGTTTGTGCTAGATTTCAGGCTGCTCCTAAAGAGTCTCATTTGATTGCAGTCAAGAGGATCTTTAGATATCTGCAAGGTACTCAATCTCTAGGTCTTTGGTATTCCACTGGGCACTCTTGCAAATTAGTTGCTTTTTCTGATAGTGACTATGCAGGGTGTAAATTAACTAGAAAATCAACTTCTGGTGGATGTCAATTCCTAGGCAACTGTTTGGTTTCTTGGCAGAGTAAGAAACAAACATCTGTTGCTACATCCACTGCTGAAGCCGAGTACATTGCTGCTGCAAGTTGTACATCTCAGGTACTCTGGCTTCAGAATCAATTATTGGATTATGGCATTACAGAGACTAAGACTCCATTACTAATGGATAGTGCTTCAGCTCTTTGTATTGTCAAGAATCCAGTCCAGCACTCTAGGACCAAACATATTGAGATCAGACACCATTTTATTAGGGATTGTTTTGAAAAAGGTCTGATTGATCCAAAGTTTGTTCCTAGTGCTGATGAGCTTGCAGACATATTTACTAAGCCTTTGGACAGTTCAACTTTCCAAAACCTAGTGTTAAGGCTTGGTATGCTGCAGCTAGAATAAGTGACAACTACTGATGATCTCAGTCAACAAGTACTGATGAGCATTCGTATACTATTGTCACAAATAAGTACTGATAAGTTCTTTTATCCTCAGTAGTTTTCATAACTACTGAAGACTAAATTACTTAAAAGTACTGAAGTACTCTATCTGTTGAAAAGAACTGATGTGGTTACAACTACTGATGTAGTTACAACTACTGATGTCAGTATAACAGATAAGTACTGATGACCAATGAAACGTCTGAAAATCAGACAAAAAGTCTGATAAGTGTTGAGGTCAGAATGAAACAGCTGATGAGCTAAGAATTGACGACAACAGCTGATGAGAAACTTTTCTCTTCAGTTGTTTCTACAACTGCTGTTTCACTTCATACAACTGAAGCCAAAACCATGTCTTCAGTAGTTTTACAACTACTGATGACTAACACCAAATCTTCAGTTGTTTACAACACCTGAAGCCAAAACCATGTCTTCAGTAGTTTCACAACTACTGATGACTAATACCAAGTCTTCAGTTGTTACAACTTCTGAAAGTTAAACCAGGTCTTCAGTTGTTTTCAAACAACTGATGACAGCACCAACACTTTCAGTCGTTTTATATCAGCCTTTTCTTACCCTATAAATACCTAAACCTACTTTCAAACGTTTCATTAGCCGTTTTATGTCCTTCACTCTCTCAACAATGGCGACCATGAAACTCAAACCCAGACACAACTGTGTTGCCTACCTCTCGAAATCGGCCTTTTGGAACAAATTTGATAATGCCATCGATCTTATGGTAGATTCCCAGTACCGAACCGCTTTTCTTCTGAATCCTACCATATACCCCGATTCCCTAAGCCAATTCTGGACCAACGTCTCTGTGCAAACTGGTGAGAATGATAGCCAAATCACTCTCCAGTCGTTGGTTAACCAGAAACAGGTGGTCATCACTCCAGACATCATTCGACAAACCCTAAATCTACATGATGCCACCTGTGTCACAGAATACCCGAAAGGCACAACTGATATGTCTTTCATCAATAACGGGTATGAAGGAGACTTAAGTGCTACCACCATTCTGAAGAAGCACTTCCATGATGCTGAACGTCTTATATTCCACATGGTGAATGTCTGCCTTGCATCAAAAACCTCCTCATGGGATCAGATGTCCTCCCGATGGCAACAGGTATTATACTCTATCTTTGAACGACAAAATCTAAATTTTTCTGAGATAGTTTTCATGGAACTAAAGGATCTGGCTTTGAAACCTGTGGCAAACAGATGGATATTATATCCCAGGTTTCTCATGGCCATAATTTTAAATCAGCTAAAATCAGACGGCCTTGTTGGCCTTGGAGTCCCTGCTCCGGCTGTATTGCCTGAAGTATACTCCAGGCACAACTCTGACCCTACACTGAAAGGGGCTGCCCGGCTGCTAAAACCCAAGCAGCGGGAACCCACAGCCTCCACTTCCAGATCCAAAGTCCCCACCAAACCCAACACCAAAAAGCCCAAAAAGGCTACTCAGGGAGATGAGTCCCCTGAGGATGCCCCTGTACCACCAATACAGGAAACACTTACTGGTTCTAACCCCCCAGTAGTGTCAAAGACTCCACCAGCCCTAGCCGCTCAGGCATCCTCTCAACAGGATCCTGATGCAACCATAATTGGGGATACCACAATGCTGGAACCTATCTCAATTGAGAAGGTTACCATTGAAGAGCACCAGTCACCCCGGGTGCAATCTGCTTCAAACCTATCTCCAAATGCAACCGCCCCTCAAAGCCCAACCATTATAGTTGCACAAGTGCTGAGTCAGCTGCATTCCTCTCCTCCTCCCCAGAAACCAATTACAATGGGGAGAACCTCAACAGCTGAGGAAGAGGACCAAAATGCTGCTGATAACCCACAGCACAGGGGTTATAATGTTCAATCTCCCCGTGTAGAGGAGGAGGTTAGAACATCTGGTGAGGCTGCCACTTCTACTGATTCAGCAAATGAACAGGATGCAGTTGGTAACATCTCTAAGACCTCACCAGAGGCAACTGCCGATGAAGGACTCAGTCCTGAGGCAGGAAGTCCCCAGAACCAAGAACAAGGGGCACATGCTACAACTGATCTACACTCAGGGCATGTACATCCTGATTCAATCAGGAGGTCAGGTGATTCAGCAAAGACTGATGATGACCTGGGCTTTTTCTTCGATGTCTTAGCCCATAACACAATCCTTGAGGCTGAGGTGAGCAGACTCAAAGAACTGCTTGCCAAAATGTCTCAGGATCAAAGTCCATCTGCCCCAATAAACCCACAGATGGCACCTTCATCTGAAGGTTCACCAAACACTCAGCCACTACACTCAACTGAGCCACCAGCCACTGCTTTTGGCACCACCTCTCAGGGACAGAACCCCTCTGAGCAGATGGTTGCTACCTTTCAACATTCCTTACCTCTCATCACTCCCATCATCAATGAGATTGTGCATAAAGCCATTGATGAGAGGATCTCCTCAAATCTACAAACACTTGTTGATGATGCTGTGCAAAAGAAGCTTTCTGCCATTCAAACCCCTGAACCCAATGCACCCAAAAAGGGGGAGTCTAAGGCAGTGAAAGAAAGAAAGAGAAAGAGAGTGGAAGATGAGAAACAACAAGAGAAAGAAAAGGAGTTAGAAAAGGAAAAACAGCTGATCACATACAAGAGAAAGAAAAGTGCTGAAACTCAAAAGCCTGATGAAGAGAAATCATTGGAAGATCTGGTTAAAGAAGCTGATGAAGCTCACAGCAGATCAATGGACAGAATAATAGACCAACTCTTCAGACAAGGCTTTGATACAGCTACATTAGACACTGAGATCAGAAGGCTGGAGATTAAAGAGATACAAGAGAGATGGGCCAGTTACAGTGTGATGGAAAGGGAGAGGTTGGAGATAATGATCAGGTTTATTGCAAAATACTTGGGAAGATCATTAATTGAGATTAAATCATGGACCAGAGACAGTATTCTGGCAATAACCACCAGAATCTGTGCTTCTGAAGCATTCAATAAGGGGTTGATTATCGAAGCCTTAGATGAAGCAGGTGCTGGGAAGAGAACTGATATGGCCAAGCTTTCCAAAGCCAAACTTACCACAAAAATGCTAGATCAGCCTTCCCAAACTCCCACTCAAAAACAACCAACCCCACAACTCTCCAAACCAATCCCTAAACCTAAACTTAAACCAACTCAACCCTCAAAACCAACTCCCTTACCCCAAAAACCACCTCAAACCACATCCAATGATGCACCCAGAAGGAGGAGAAGGGTGTTGAGGATGGAAGAAGAAGAAGAAGAAGATGATGAAGAAGACAGTCTGCCAATCTCTGCTGTTCTAAAAATACCTGAGCCCAGAAGTCAACAAATGATCACACCAGACTTTCAGAGGCAAATGGTGAAAGTTAAGATTGAAGAAGAAGAACAGCAGAAACAGCACGATGAGCAACTTTTGAAGATGGTTGACAAAGAGTTTCCTCAGTCATCATCTATACAAGCCATGAAGAAACACGCTCAAAGGCTGTATGCTCTCAGGCATACCTTTCAATATCAAAAGGAGAGAGTAAGGATTTGGCCAGACCCCAGGGTTAGTTCTAGAATTCATAAGAAATCCATACCAAGTAGATACAATGGCCAAGTGAGAAAGACCATAGATGCTGTTATTATGTTGGCCATTGTAGTCTCACCCTGGGAGATACTTGAAGACTTCAAGAGAGCCTACAAGTCAAAGATGACCCCTCAAACTCTAATGGAGAACAAAATGGTCAAGAAGGGGTTGTTATACAAGAGGCTTGAAGAGATCAAGAAAAATGAACTCCAGTTGTTATTAGAAGGGACTCACCCAGATGAATTTGCTTACAGAGAGATAACAACTGTTGAGTTGAAAAATGGAAAGACAGTAAAGTACCTATCAGAGTACTATGGCCCAGAGTTCTTCTTCGAAGGAGAAGCAGAAGAACTCACTAAGGAGGAACAAGTTGTTCTCCTTGAGGCCTACGTCAGAGAGTCTTATAGACTCATCAATGGGAAGTAGGTTTCATGGTTGGGATAACAGCTCTGTGTCCAGTTCCCCAAGACAGAGTTCCCTTCCATCCTTTGACATTCACATCTACTGAAACCTGTTCCCTGGCCTGTGCTTATCTGATATCTCTGAAGCTGATCAAGAGAGTATTTCTGCCAAGAATAAGTGGGACCTCAATAAGCTTAAAGGTTTTGGCTGCATTGGTTCAGGGGGAGTTTGTTGGACCAAAAGAACCAATGAGCCTGATTAGAAAAACCTTTAAGTCCCACAGACATTACAACAACTGAAGTAGTCTGCAACAGCTGAAGACATCAACTGATAACAAGGTCTGAAGACAAAGTCTGAAGTGAAAGAGCTGAAGACAAAGTCTGAAGTGAAATAGCTGAAGACAAAGTCTGAAGACAAAAGCTGAAGACAAAGACTGAAGACCAAGTTTCAGATGTTGTC
This sequence comes from Flaveria sonorensis, assembly GCA_025506505.1. Classification (NCBI taxonomy): domain Eukaryota; kingdom Viridiplantae; phylum Streptophyta; class Magnoliopsida; order Asterales; family Asteraceae; genus Flaveria; species Flaveria sonorensis. Next base: position 56,294,346 of record CM046433.1, on the reverse strand, counting down.
AAAACAGCTGAAGAAGACCTCTTCTGTAGTTGTGATGGTTTTCCTTTAGGTAGTTTTATGTTTCTTGTAATCAGTACTTGTAGTTTCAGTAGTTTTAGTTTCATCTTGTACTTAGCATACTCTGAGATGTTCTCAGTTGTTGTGAACATTCTCAGTAGTTTGCTTACTTTCAGTTGTTTGTAATAATTCTGTTAGATGTCACTATCAAGTGACATCAGCAGACGTCACATTCCTTTATATAAGGAATGTTGACCTAATTGTAACGTGTGAAGCCTGCGAAGCTTAGCGGCCGCCATACCGAAGCATTTGTGCATGAATGATATTATCCCTTTTGCAGAAAACCCTCTTTCTCTATAACCGTGTACTGTTCCATTGAATATCTATTGTGTTCTTGCTATATTTGTCTAATTCTTGTTCTAATTCCGCTGCGATTCAACTCTAATTGATCAAACTTAGATCGCTGATCCTGTCACTAGTCTTTATGGATTACAATATCAAGTGAAAAGCAGAAACTCAATTCATGCGAGAAGTACAAGGATGCGACAACTCCAAGATGATTGACGAAGAACTTATCATGCGAGAGCTTAGAGTTACCTCGCGGGAACTTGATGTTCTCGCTTGAGAACATCTGGACATATATTGATGTTTTTTCTTTGTACTTCTTAATGTGTGTTCATTTTGTAAAAGTGCTCTGAGGGTGATAGAGCAGAGAATTGTGTGATAGGCCGCCTGAGGGGAGCTCACCTCGGGTGTATCTAGCTTAAACGATGTATACTCATTTGGTATTATAACCATTTGATTAATAATATTCGATTTAGTTTGTGTAATGTTCGTTGATATCACACAAGCACACATCTGTCTTAATTTGATTATCAAGTGCAACAATATGTGGAATCGATCATGATCAGGACCTTACATTTCGTATCCGAGCAAGGTGTTGCTCTTGATACATGGATTTTTATTCCGCAATCATCTTTATTTAGATGTTAAACATGAAGATTGAAGACCTGAAGTTTATGTTAGCATATGAATAGATTTTTGAAGGTAAAAATGGATGAAATTGAAGGTGAACACACATGAAATCGACTTTGATACTTGCTAAAATGATGATCTGCATCACTACACTTAGTATCTTCAAGTTATGATGATGAAAATTGAAGAAGTGAAATCACAGCAGTGAATCAATCACAAAAAGTCGATTTTGACGAAGTTTTTGCACGAATAACCGCTTTTTGCGAAAACTTGTGCAGTTTTCCCATCGGTAACCGCTTCTTACGATAACTTGGAGTTGTCGCGCGAGAACTCCTTACAATAACATGGAGTTTTCGTGCAAAAACATCAAGTTCCCACGCGAGAACATCTACCTATTTCATATACGGAAAATTCATCAAGCGAAACTTCATCATTCGCGCGAAAACTCTTACTATCAACTTGAATTTTGCAAAAATGCAAGAACATTGTCTAGATGTAAAAACTTTTTAGTTTGTGAAGGTTTAGAACAGGTGTTTTAGCCCAAATGTAAAGTGTAAGGCCCCGATCCCTGGACGCTCACAGCTGGTCAATCATTGCACACAAAGCATAAAACATACATTCACTTTAGTAAAATATTGCGGCGGAATTCTTTTAAACAAACCATTTCATATATATATAATTGCTTTTGCAAAATAATACATCGCTGACAGATTACAAAATAATACTCATTGCATTACATCACAAAAACATTATAATTTAAACAACGGATGCCATCCAAAAATGCCAAGTAGCTGCCCCTTGCCATCCTCAGCAACATTACCTGCCAACTAGAAACACATAAAAGTCAGCGTTGCTGAGTGAGTTCTAGTTTTATAAAATAAATACTTTTCTTTTGTTTATAACCATTCTTTCTTTACTTTCACATGTGATCATGCATCATGCGTACACATAGATAATAATTTTTTATTATCTTTCATCGTCATTCGCTATCTTTCATTCTGTACATTTCAGTCATTATCCTTCCTTCGTTCATTCCTTCCGGATCGATATCATCAGCTATACCCCAAACGTAGGCATAAAGCAGGTACTGGGCCGAAGTTTATCAGACTTCCTTTCATTGCGCACAAAGCCTGGCACCAACACCGGGGTAAGCGACAAATATCCGGGTCAATCTCATGGATTGAATCCCTTAAGAGTCTTTTGTGACAACACAGTCACTCACCTCAATTTTGGCTTACAAGTCTTTTGTGACAACACAGTCACTCACCTCAACCTTTGGCATACAAGTCTTTTGTGACAACACAGTCACTCACCTCAACCTTTTCTTGCAATACTTTTCCACTCATTCATTCATTACTTTGTTAATGCATGCATTTTTTCATTCTTTACGTTCCCTTTTTCATTATCTTTCGCTTTACGTTACATAATACTTTCCATTTACTTTCATAATCATACCACGTAAAGCCACGAAAAATAACATACATAACAAGGAACATAACATAAACATAACCATACCATACATAGCATCATCATCACATCACATATGACATCATAAGGTCAACATACATTACCCCCGGGAACATCCCAAGTCAAAGCCTACACTTCACATTTTCCCCAAAATTTCAGAAAAATATTCTAAGGCATAGGCGCATGAGCACTATGCAGGCGTATGGCCTTCTGGGCGCATGGGAACACTTAGGCGCATGGGGAACTTTCAGGCGCATGGGCACTATTTGGGCGCATGACCCAACACTTAGTCTCCTGGGCAAATTTCTAGGCGCATGGGCACTATGCAGGCGCTTGAGTGCCTAGGCGCATGGGCAGTTTTGGGCGCATGGAACACTTAGTCAATCTCAGCCTATTCAAGGCGAATGGATACTATTTGGGTGCATGGGTTTTGGACGCATGGGGCAACACTTAAGCAAATTTAATCGTTGGGCGCATGGGCCAAATCTAGGCGCATGGGCAACCAACACATACTAATAACATCATAATCAGCCCCAAATCATCAATTCATCATGTTCTAGGCTTAGTTCTAGCATTCTAAGCATCATAACATGAACATAACACAATCATAACATCATAAATCACCCAAATAATAACCCACCCACATTCACACATACACATTCATACGGGTATAAAACCCACATTCATAAAAACATACATACATGCATTTCCAGCCCTAAAATCAGTTAAAACAAGTAAAAAGGGGGTTCTAGAACCCACCTTAGCAGCCTTCAAGTATGACTTCCTTCAAACCCATTTGTAAATGAGTTCAAACACCTAGAAACCCATCAAAAACACACACCCGAACACAACAAAACACACATAAGCATACAACAAAGGCATAGGCCGGCCAAGAACAACTTAAAAGCCAAGAATTCTTACCTTGAGTTCGAATTCCTTTTCTTCTTTCTTCAAAAACCCGAGAGCTCAGCTCTTTCTCTCTCTAAAGTCCGGTGAAAAGAAGTGTGCAGGTAGTGTGGGCGGCCATGCCCACTTTTGTACCAACTTTTTTATACTTTTTGTCCTCTTGACACATTTAGTCCCTCAACGTGGGTTAAATTGTGTTTTCTTTCTTTTTCTGCACATTAATTCTTTCTTTCTCGTCTTTTAATTTTTTTTTTCCGGGTGTTACAAGTCCACCCCCTTATATAGGTTTTGTCCCCGAAACCTATTATTCCTCAATCAGATGTGGGTAATACTGCCTCATCTCTTCTTCAGTCTCCCGTGTAGACTCGGATCCCTTCCTGTGCTTCCATTGTAAACGCACAAGGGGAACCACTTTATTCCTTAACCTTTTCTCCTTGCGATCAATGATTGCCACTGGTTGCTCTACATAATTGAGCCTTTCATCAACTTCAATATCCTCTAGTGGTACAACCATATCCTTGTCAGCTAAACACTTCCGCAGATGAGATACATGGAATGTCGGGAGAGTTCAACTTAACTCATCGGGTAACACCAACCTATAGGCCACCTCTCCTACTCGAGCAATGATTCGGAAAGGCCCTATGTATCTCGGGCTCAACTTACCCCGCTTCCTGAACCGAATGATACCTTTCCAAGGTGAGACCTTCAACATAACTCTGTCACCCACCTTGAATTCAATCGGTGTACGTCTCCTATCGGCATACGACTTCTACCTATCTTTAGCTGCCTTCATAAAGGATTTGATCTTTTCGAGCTTCTCAGTCGTAGCCTCAATCACCTCAATACTTCCCAACTCCTTCTGACCAATATCACCCTAACAAACGGGTGTTCTACACCTCCTACCGTATAGCATCTCATAAGGGGGCATACCAATACTGGCATGATAACTGTTATTATACGAGAACTCAGCTAACGGTAAGTGGTCATCCTAACTTCCTCCAAAGTCAATGACGCATGCCCGAAGCATATCTTCTAGCGTCTGAATAGTCCTTTCCGACTGACCATCCGTCTGAGGATGATAAGCCGTGCTAATGTGTAACCTCGTCCCCATAGCATCATGGAATTTCTTCCAAAACTTAGATGTAAACCGAGTGTCACGATCAGAAACAATAGACACCTGCACACCATGACGAGTTACAATCTCTTTGATGAATAGATCCGCTAATCTTTCAGAGGAGTACGTCTCGCGGATCGGTAGGAAGTAGGCACACTTTGTCAAACGATCAACTATCACCCATATGGCATCATACCCTTTCACGGTACATGGTAATTTCGTAATAAAGTCCATGGTGATATGCTCCCACTTCCACTCCGGTATATCCAACGGTTGGATCTTCCCTTACGGCTTCTGGTGCTCGGCCTTCACATGCAAGCAAGTAAGACACTTACTCACATACTCCGCTACATCGCGCTTCATACCCGGCCACCAATAATCTTTCTTCATATCTTGATACATCTTTGTAGCACCAGGATGAATGGAGTATCGAGTCTTATGAGCTTCATCCATAATCCTCCCACGTAGATCCCGGTAACGAGGGATCCACATCCGTTCGAATCGGGTTCTAACACCAAGAGTGTTTTCGCCCAATTCCGCAAGCATACCTCTCATCCTTTCGGAGTTAAGACGATCTTCTTTCAATGCCTCATCTTGAAACTCCATGACCTGATTCATCACATCAGAGGTCATAATCAACTGATAAGCCTTCACCCGAATCGACTCGGGTTTCTCCTTTCGGCTAAGGGCATCCGCTACTACGTTGGCCTTGCCTGGATGGTAATGGATCTCACAATCATAATCCTTTATGAGGTCCAACCATCGCCTCTACCTCATGTTCAGGTCCTTTTGCTTGAAGAAGTACTTCAAGCTCTTGTGGTCAGTGAAGGTTATGCACTTCGTTTCGTATAGGTAGTGCCTCCAAATCTTTAGTGCAAAGACCACAGCTGCTAACTCCAAGTCATGAGTAGGGTAATTCACCTCATGAACCTTCAATTGTTGAGACGCATATGGTATCACCTTTCCTCGCTGCATCAACACGCAACCCAACCCCGAGTAAGAATCATCCGAATAGACCACTAAGTCCTCGCTTCCTTCGGGTAATGATAAAACTAGAGCTTGAGTCAACCTTGCCTTTAACTCCTCAAAAGCACTCTCTTGAGCTTGAACCCATTCAAACTTCACATCCTTGCGGGTCAACTTAGTCAACGGAGAAACTATCTTAGAGAAGTCTTGAATGAATCTCCTATAATATCTCGCCAACCCCAAGAAAGTACGAATCTCGGATGGCGTCTTTAGAGGCTTCCATTGCATCAGCGCTTCCACCTTTGCCGGGTCCACCATGATCCCCTCCTGATTCACTACATGACCCAAAAACTGAACCTCGCGTAGCTAGAATGCGCACTTGGAGAACTTGGCATACAACTTCTCCCTTCTCAACGTCTCCACCACCTCCCGAATGTGACCGGCATGCTCCTCCTCACTCTTCGAATAAATCAAGATATCATCGATAAACACAATCACTGATTTATCCAACATCGGCCGACACACTTGATTCATCAGGTCCATAAAAGCAGCTGGCGCGTTGGTCAAACCAAAGGACATAACGAGAAACTCGTAGTGTCCATAACGCGTGTGAAAAGCTGTTTTAGGAATATCCTGTTCCTTCACTTTCAATTGATGGTAAGCAGATTGAAGATCTATCCTTGAAAACCAACTGGCACCTTGGAGCTGATCAAACAAATCATCAATCCTCGGCAATGGATACCGATTCTTCACCGTCAACTTGTTCAGCTCGCGGTAGTCTATGCACATCCTCATACTACCGTCCTTCTTCTTCACAATAAGACCGAAGCACCCCAAGGGTAGGTACTCGGTCTAATGAACCCCTTATCAAGTAATTCCTGCAGTTGCTCCATCAACTCCTTCATCTCGGTCGAAGCCAACCGATACGGTGCCTTAGCAACAGGTTGAGCACCGGGTATCAAGTCAATCTAGAACTCCATCTCGCGGTCCGGTGGCACACCTGGTAAGTCTTCGGGAAGCACATCTGGGAACTCACACACTACCGGTACATCTGACAGTTATGGTGTTCGCGTATCTACATCCTTCACGTAGGCCAAATAGGCACTACACCCACGCCTCATGCACTTTCCCACCACCACCATCGAAATCACCTTCGGAATCGTCGTAACTCTATCGCCGTGAATCGTCACCGAACTCCCGTCAGGCACGCTCAGATTAATCATCTTCTTGCGACACATAATGCTCGCCTCATAGTCAGCCAACCAATCCATTCCTAGGACTACGTCAAACCCGCCTAAGGTCATCACAAATAGTCTAGCAGGAAACTTATGACCTTCTAGTTTTATATCACAAACTTCTATCAGATCAACATTCCTGGTAGACTTACCTATGGCAGTTTTTACATTGAAGGGCTCATCAATACTTCTACTACTAACAGGAAACTTAGCACAGAAAGCAGCAGAAATAAAACTCCTACTAGCACCTGAATCAAAACACAGAAGCAAGAGTTTGGTTTACTAGAAACGTACCTGACACAATATCGGGGTCCGTCCTAGCCTCCTCCCTGGTCATCGTGAAAGCCCTGGCGCTAGCTTTCTGCCCTTCAGTCCCGACTGTTTTCTTCGCCCCAAAACTCTCAGCCCTCGGCTTCTTGCATTCCCTGATCATGTGGCCCTCCTCGCCACAGTTATAACAACTCCTTACCCTGCAGTCCTTGGCCACATGTCCTGTCCTCTCACACTGGAAACAAACATTGGATCCTAACCTACACTCCCTGGTGTGCTCTTTACCATATTTGCCACACCTCTTCGACCCCGCACCGGGTGTGACCACACGTCGGTCATCCACCCTCGTGTTGTTTGGAGCGGCCCCGCCACGTCCAAACCTCTTCCCATTCCAGTTCCGGCCACCACCACCTTTCTTGCTCACCTCAGCCACCACTACTTCCCTCTCATCGTACAGCCTTCCTGCCAGATCGACCATCGACCAGAACGTGCTCGGCCGGGCGGCTATCATATGCTTGCGGATATCCGCCGGCAAGCCCTGAATATACCTCTTGACTTTTCACGACAGAGGTTCCACCTGATCTGGCACCAACCGTGCCATCTCGTTGAATTTAGTGGTGTATTGCTGATGCGTCATGGTTCCCGCCTCCAGTTGCAGGAACTCCCTCTCAACCTTGTCGAGCTCCCTATGAGGACAGAACTCCTCGATCACCAGTTTCTTTAACTCACTCCACCTCATCCTGCCAATCACCCTACTACCCTCGGCCTGGACAATATTGTCCCACCAACACAGGGCCAAGTCCACAAATGAGTGGGTGGCAAACTTCACCTTCTGATTTTCCCATCACTCACTGATATCTAGGACAACTTCCATCTCTCTCACCCACCGGTGAGCAGTAGCAGCAGTGTCATTCCCGTCAGAAGTCGGGGGCTTGCATCTTTAAAATGCCCTATAGTTACAGCCTCATGCTGCCTCTGGCACAAGCTCTTCTTCTTCTTCCTCATCAGCTGAGACAACCCTCTCAGTCTTTGGTTGCTCTCTCCCTCTCGAAGACCTATTCCTCTCCTTCCTTTCTCTTTCTCGCACAACTTTGATCACTTCAGTCACCACAGACGGTAAGATCGTCTGCATGACCTGGTGAACCTTTCCACCACCGCCTCCTTCACTGAGGCCCTTAAGTTAGCACTCTCGTCACCGCCCTCCGGATGAGGGGTCTCGGGCTCTTCATGAGCCACCTCTTCAGCTCGAGGCCTTCCTCTTGTGACCCACGATCTAGCACCACGACCTCCACCTCTAGAAGCCTTCGAAGATCTACCACCGACCATCCTCTAACACGCTATAAGATTCAAACACTAACACGGTCATTCAAGGTAATAGCTCAATTTATGTCAAATATAGTAATTCCCTAATTACAGTGGCCAGTTGTGATTAGCCACTTACTTTACTCTTCATACCCCAAGCATTTCCTATCCTGACTACATCAGTATCTAAATCTACTAAGAAGCACATAAACCACATAACATGCGCACGTAATACCGGTTAATCATCAAGAAAATACCTGATGGCACGTAGCTACTCGGACTAGCATCCCTTCCCATTGTACCATTCTCAGTTTAAGTTTAGGTTTCTTTTGAAAATATTTACCCAATTCACTTAAACTTTGGCTCTGATACCATTTTATATATATATGAAATGGTTTGTTTAAAAGAATTCCGCTGCAATATTTTAGTAAAGTGAATGTATGTTTTATGCTTTGTGTGCAATGATTGACCAGCTGTGAGCGTCTCAGGATCGGGGCCTTACATAAAGGATGCCGGATGATTTGAAGTTTGATACTTAAATAGAGGTTATGTTTGAACAAGTTCAACATTCTATATTTACAATATTTGATTCGTGTCGTTCGTGAATTGAAACTTGAGAATGTGGGCTTATCTTATCTTACTCATGGGGATGATGATCGAACGGGTTAATTAAGTGAAGTATCAAGATTGTTTGGTATTTTTGTTCTGAAAATATGGGCTTATTACATCTTACATAGGGGGAAGAATACTTTGAATGATGTAGTTCCTCGTCACAGAATCTTGTCATCGGACTGAAGAATCATGTTCTTGGGATCCCAAAATCGAAGTTGGACCTCTCTGTCATATGCCTAATACATCTTATGTTTTAAATAATCATGATTGATTCAGAGGTGATATCCTTTATGAAGCTATACATTAGGAGGAGGTTACAGCAGAGCGGGAAGACTAAAATGAAAGATACCCAAGGATTAGATAATTCATGAAGATGAGTGACTGAAGTCAAACGTAAGTTGATATCATAATCCATAGGGGGGAATTGTAAGGACCTAGTCTTTATGGATTCCAATATCAAGTGAAAAGCAGAAACTCAATTCATGCGAGAAGTACAAGGATGCGACAACTCCAAGATGATTGACGAAGAACTTATCGCACGAGAACTTGGAGTTGCCGCGTGAGAACTTGATGTTCTCACTTGAGAATATCTAGAAAGTTTATATAGATGTTTTTTCCTTTGTAATTCTTAATGTGTGTTCATTTTGTAAAAGTGCTCTAAGGGTGAGCGAGCAGAGAATTGTGTGATAGACCGCCCGAGGGGAGCTCGCCTCGGGTGTATCGAGCTTAAACGATGTATACTTCTTTGGTATTGTAATCATTTGATTAATAGTATTCGATTGAGTGTGTGTAATGTTCATTGATATCACACAAGCATACATTTGTCTTAATTTTTTTTTCAAGTAAAACAATATGTAGAATCGATTGTGATCAGGACCTTACATTTGGTATCCGAGAGTGTTCTCTTGATACACAGATTTTCATTCCGCAATCATTCGTATTTAGATGTTAAACATGAAGATTGAAGACCAGAAGGTTATGGTCGGATATGACTCGATTTCGAAGGTAGAAATGGACGAAATTGAAGGTGAACACACATGAAATCGAGTTTGATACTTGCCATAATGATGATTTGCATCACTACGCTCAGTATCTTCAAGTTATGATAATGAAAATTGAAGAATTGAAATCGCAGTAGTGAATCAAACACAAAAAGTCGATTTTGACGAAGTTTGTGCACGAATTACCGCTTTTTGCAAAAACTTGTGCAGTTTTCCCATCGGTAACCGCTTCTCGCGATAACTTAGAGTTTTCCCGTGAGAACTCCTTGCGATAACATGGAGTTGTCATATGAGAACCTCAAGCTCCCACATAAGAACATCTACGTAGTTCATATGCGGAAACTTCATTAAGCGAAACTTCATCATTTGCGCGAAAACATTTACTATCAACTTGATTTTTGGAAAAACTTTGCAAAAATGCAAGAATGTTGTCTAGATGCAAAAACATGTTAGTTTGTGACGGTTTAGAACAAGTGTTTCAGCTCAAATGTAGAGGATGCGGGATGATTTGAAGTTTGATACATAAACAGGGGTTTTTGTGATGTTTGAACAAGTTCAACATTCTATATTTACAACATTTTATTTGGATCGTTAGTGAATTGAAACTTGAGAATGTGGGCTTATCTTATCTTACTGATAGGGACAATGATTGAACGTGCTGATTAAGTGAAGAATCAAGATTGTTTTGTATTCTTGTCCTGAAAATATGGGCTTATTACTTCTTACATAGGGGGGAGAATACTTTTAATGATCTAGTTCGTTGTTACATAATCTTGTCATCGGATTGAAGAATCGGGTTCTTTGGGAATCCAAAATGGAAGTTGGACCTCTCTGTCATATGCCTAATACATCTTATGTTTTATGTAATCATGATTGATTCAGACGTGATATCCTTTATGAAGCTATATGTCACACCCCGAAAAGCGCACCGATAGGGCACGCGTGTGACGGAGATAACGGAAGTTGGATTATTTCCAACAATTATTAAGCAAACAAATCATGGATACCATAGTTAATTATTATTATAGAATGTTATTACATTGATCCAAAAGTAGTCTTAACTTGAAAACTAAAATAGTAATAACATAATATTGTTTTTAAACATTAACAAAAGTTTTTGATTGGCAGCGGAAATTGGGTCCAAAATGGTATCCAAACTTGATAAGTTTGCCGTTAAAACTCTTTTCATTCCCATGCATGCCTAAACACCTAAAAAACATGCCCAAAAGTTTATCAGCAAAAAGCTGGTGAGTTCACAGGTTTATATAAAAAGGTTATCATAAGTTCCAATATAAAAAGATATGATTATCCCGGAATCAACCCCTGGATCGTCAAGGACTAGCTAGGTCCACTGACTATGATCGCAACCAAGAGCCCCATAATCAAACCAAGACACAAAGTCCCTCAAAATTCCTTTCAACATATATTCCCTCTGTACCAGACCGGTAAAACCGATCCTGAGGGGCGGTTGTCAAACCCAATAGATCTACCAATATATCATGTGGCCCTCTAAGGGTTAATGATTATGTAAGAGGGCAATCATGCGCAAATAATAAAACAACTCAAGGCCATCATAAAGATCATGCAGTTATTTCATAATTAAATCATATCACAAATACAACGTTATAGCATGTTTTTCCCCCAAAATATTTAAATAAAACGTTATTTAAAAATAGAGGCTGTGAAAACTCACCTTCAAATGTGACAGGGTGATGATCTAGCAAAAATCAAGCCCGAAAATATAAACGACCAATTAAGCCCTACACAAAGGATCTATTAATTGTCGAGTAATAAGTCATACGTAAGTTGTTTACCCAACTCACTAGACTTGTCTTGAAATCCGTTTTTTAAAGAAAGACCCGTTGGTGACTTTTGGTTTAGTTTAATAATTTGTATTATATGTGACAAATATTTATTTATTAAATAAATCATTTATCCCTTAAACAACAACCACATAACACACACAAGATAGACAGATGAAAGTATACAAAAATATAACGTAAAATTTACTACGTTATGTACTATACAAACAAACAAACAAACAAACAAATAAATAAATAAATGAATAAATAAATAAATAAATAATTATGATTTCATAATAATATTTAATTTAGGATTAATATCCATATTCTTGCTTTAGTTAAGAAATCTATTTCTTATATTATTACTTTATAACTACTACTTTATTTAACACATGCCAACGTTTATTAATCTTTTAACAAATAATAACATTTTCAGTAGTAAAATATATATAAATTTATTTTAGATAAATTTTTATTATAAAAATATGCTCTACTATGTTTGACCCATATTTCACCCATATATGGTAATTTTTGACCCGAAACCGCACGGTTTTACACGCATAAACCGTACATCAACCCATATATATCTTGTGACCATTTTAAATGTTTAAAAATGGTTCTTTTATACCAAAACATTCTGAAATAATTTGTTAAAACTCAGTTTCAAAACAGTCCATTATTTTTAACCCGAAATTGTCGGTTTTCGGCTTTTTCGCGCGTATAAAGTCATCACCGAAGACCTTGCTTGTTATGGGTTTGTTATATACTTAAAAACATAAGTTTTTAACTTAAAACAAAATATTATTTTCTGTCCAAAACCGGACTTGTACATAATTACTTGTTTTAAACCCGAAAACACCGTTTTTAACGCGTTTTTAAACGTAAAACGTTTACAAGATTAAACCCAATCATTAAGACTTTTATTTTCAGTAATATTACTAAATTTTAACTTATATTTTATATGTTTTAAACTTATTATTCCAGATTTTACAAAGATACTTGCCTTGTTAGCTATCAACTTTTATGACATGACCACTAGTGGTCATGTCCCATCTATACTTGAGTACCTTTAATTCTAATTTGCTTTTATCTTTTCTTAAAATCAAATGTGAATAAAAACACCAAAATCTCCAGATCATGATCACCATATACATGGATCATTTCAATCATCTTTAAACTTATAAGTGAAGAACAAATCAAGAACAAAAGTGTAAACCGTATATACATACATATACACGATTTTATACATACATATATAATCCATATCATATATTTTATCTTATGTTCTTATTTTTCATTTCAACAAAACATACTTAAAAATCAAAAGATTTCAGATCATGATCACCATTATTCATGGATCATCTTAATCCTTTATGAAATCAAGAGCAAGATGGGTTCGAGAACATCATTCTTTACATACAATCATGTATTACCCATTTTCATCATTTGATAGACTCCTTTTGGAGATGGGTTTCTTATGATGTTCATAACCTCAAATCAAAGTTTGATCATCTTGCATGCAAGTTAAAATCAACAAAATGTTAAAAGATCATCAAAACACAAAATCATCACACACACACACACACTTACGGCACACACACACTCACACACACACACACATTGTTTAGCAACACATTTTCTTGATTAAAACCTTTGTTGGAACCTTGGATTTCAAGAAAAGCTAGTTTTTGGTGAATAAAACTTGCAACAATCATCCAAAAGTCATGTTGCATGTGTTAAAAGATGAAATGTTCATACCTAAGATGAACAAGTTTTGAAGATTCAAGAATGATTTCCTTGTAGATTTCTTCTCCTTTGAGTTGGATTTATGCAATGTTTTGCACCAAGTTCATAAGGGATCCTTGAAATCAAGAAATCAAAGCTTGAAACAAACTTTGGATGATCAAAATCAAAGAAAAGAGGGCTGTTCTTGGAGCTTCCAGCCGTGAGTTTTAGAGAGAAGGGAGAGAAGAGTGTGTAGGTGATTTCTAGTGAGAGAAAGGGTGGGTTGAGTGTGTGTAAAAGATGGAGTGTTGGGTTGGTTTTATAGAAATGATTAAGTGTGATTAGATTAATCTAATCATGTAATTATGTCATAAAAATGGCTGGTGGATCTCTAAGTGAGATCCCACCCGGTGTAAAGCGGGTGTCGGTCACGTTAAATTTTTTAAAATTCTTAAACGTTCGGGTTTTACGTGAAAATTTTATATAAAATCAAAGTATTAATTTGATACTTTCCAAAGGTTCACAACATTATAATAGTGACAAAAAGTCAAGAATTAAAATATACACAGTATGCATCGGACTGTACGTTACATCAAGGCAATATTTAAAAAGTCTTAATTTTACGCGATCAAGGTAAATCATAAAAATCACTTAAGATATGTTAAATCATAAAAATCAACATATATTGACCAAATTTATTTAACCAGATTGTCACCAACGTTCGTTAAAAGTTTTGTCGCTACGCGACCCGGTAATTCTCAAAATTACCAATCATAAAATTTATGCACAAAGGGGCTTTGCTAGACCTTAAATGACCTTAATTATCATAAAATTAAGTCTTATGACGCATTAAATTATTTTATCACATTTCATTAACGTACGAATATTAACCTGGAAACACAGGATGTCACAGTCTCCCCTCGTTTAGGAAATTTCGTCCCGAAATTTTAAGTTGTGTTCCCGATTCCGATCTAGATGGAAAGAGGTGAGGATATTTGCGCTTCATCTGGTCCTGTGCTCCCAAGTGAACTCGGGACCACGCTTTGAGTTCCATCTAACCTTCACCAACTTAACCCGACTCCTTCAAGTTTCTGAATTCTCCAGTCCATAATTTCGACTGGTTCCTCGGTGAAATTCAGTTTCTCGTCGATACAAACTTCTTCGGGTCGAATAACTAAAGCTTCATCAGCAAGACACTTCTTCAGATTGGATACATGGAACACATCATGTACTCCACTAAGCTCACGAGGTAACTTAAGTTGATATGCAACGGAACCAACTCGCTTCACAATCTCAAATGGTCTGATATATCGAGGGCTAAGCTTTCCTTGCTTTCCAAACCGCATAACTCCTTTCCAAGGCGAGACCTTTAGATAGATATTGTCTCTTACCTGGAATTTCAATGGTTTCCTTCGAGTATCCGCATAACTCTTTTGCCGACTCACAGCGGCTTCTAACCTCTTTCTGATTTGAACAATCTTATCCGTAGTTTCTTGGATAATCTCCGGTCCAGTCAGCTGCTTTTCTCCAATTTCAGCCCAACAAAGCGGTGAGCGACACTTTCTTCCATACAAAGCTTCAAACGGAGCTGCTTTGATACTACTGTGATAACTATTATTGTACGAAAACTCAACTAAGGGTAGATGAGTATCCCAATTTCCTCCAAAGTCAATCACACAAGCTCGTAGCAGATCTTCCAACGTTTGAATAGTCCTTTCACTTTGACCATCTGTTTGCGGATGGTAGGCAGTACTCATGTCTATACGAGTACCCAATGCTTGATGTAAGGATTGCCAAAACCTCGAGGTAAATCAACTATCTCTGTCAGAGATTATCGAGATCGGTACTCCATGACGAGATACCACCTCCTTGAGGTAGATGTTAGTTAGCTTTTCCATCCGATCCATTTCCTTAATGGGTAGGAAATGAGCAGACTTAGTCAACCTATCGACTATTACCCAAATAGCGTCATGACCACTTGATGTGCGGGGTAACTTTGTGACAAAGTCCATTGCTATTTCTCCTATTTCCATTGAGGAATCTCTGGCTGTTGAAGAAGTCCTGATGGCTTTTGATACTCTGCCTTCACTCTAGAACATGTCGAACACTTGCCCACATAGGTGGCTATTTCACCCTTCATATTGGGCCACCAATAATGTTCCTTCACATCCTTGTACATCTTATCCGATCCGGGGTGAATCGAATACTTGGATTTATGAGCCTCATCCAAAATCAATTTACGTAGGTTCCCAAAACGTGGAACCCAGATCCGGTCCATGAAGTACATCACATTATTGGTTTTAGGCACTAACTCCTTGACCATGCCTTTCAATCCTTCATTCTTTAAATTTTCATCTTTCAGAGCTTCGACTTGAGCATCTCGAATTTGAGTATCAAGACCTGAATGGATAGTCAGCTCCAAAGCACGAACACGCTTAGGCTTATCATTCTCCTTTCTACTCAATGCATCGGCCACTACGTTGGCTTTGCCCAGATGATAGCGGATCTCACAATCATAATCATTTAGCAACTCTACCCATCGACGTTGCCTCATGTTAAGCTCTTTCTGATGAAGATATGCTGAAGACTCTTGTGTGTTGATAACACACTTCGTACCGTATAGGTAATGCCTCCAAATCTTGAGTGCAAAAACCACCGCTCCCAACTCTAAATCATGAGTGGTGTAATTCTTCTCATGCACCTTTAATTGTCTGGATGCATAGGCTATGACCTTATCTCTCTGCATCAACACACAACCAAGACCTAAACGGGACGCATCACAGTACACAACAAACCCTTCAGTTCCTTCAGGAAGAGATAAAATAGGAGCACTACATAACTTCTGCTTCAGTAACTGAAAAGCTGCCTCTTCTTATCAGTCCAGTCATACATCCTATCTTTTTGAGTCAATAGCGTCAACGGCTGTGCTATCTTCGAGAAATTTTCAATGAATCTTCGATAATATCCAGCCAATCCAAGAAACTGACGCACCTCGGTCGGGGACTTGGGTGCCTCCCAGTTCTTAATCGCTTCAATCTTCGCCAGATCTACATGTATGCCTTTCTCATTAACGACATGTCCAAGAAAATGAACCTCTCGAATCCAAAACTCGCACTTCGAGAACTTTGCATACAACTTCTCTTTCCTTAGCGTCTCCAAGATGATCTTCAGATGTTGTTCATGATCTTTCTTGGTTCTTGAATAGACTAGTATATCATCAATGAATACTATGACAAACTTATCTAAGTAAGGTTTGCATACTCTATTCATAAGATCCATGAACACAGCAGGTGCATTTGTCAGACCAAATGGCATAACCAGAAACTCGTAATGGCCGTAACGTGTTCTGAATGCTGTTTTTGGGACATCTTCCTCAGCTATTAACAATTGATGATAACCCGATCGCAGGTCAATCTTCGAGTAGAAACTGGATCCTTGAAGCTGATCAAACAGATCGTCGATTCTTGGTAATGGGTATCGATTCTTGATAGTGAGTTTGTTCAACTCTCGATAATCGATGCACATTCTAAACGATCCATCTTTCTTCTTGACAAATAAGACTGGTGCTCCCCATGGCGAGAAGCTTGGTCTTATAAATCCCTTATCCAACAATTCTTCTAATTGCTTGGACAACTCTTGCATCTCCGAAGGCGCTAATCGATATGGTGATCGGGCAATAGGAGCAGCTCCTGGTACCAAATCGATTTGGAATTCAACCTGTCTAGATGGAGGTAATCCAGGCAGATCATCAGGAAAGACATCTGGATATTCTCGTACTATCGGTATGTCTTCAATCTTTCGCTCCTCATTCTTAGTACCCACCGCTTTGGCAAGAAACGCTGGATACCCTTCACGTAGATACTTGCAAGCCTTCATTACATTGACAATCTTCAGGGTAGGTTTCCCTTTATCACCTTGGATTGTCAAAGTTGCACCATTTGGAATAGGGAGATGAATAATCTTCTCGTAGCATATTACTTCAGCATGATGCTTTGACAACCAATCCATACCCACGACAATATCGAAACTACCAAGCACAACAGGTAGGAGGTCGATGTTAAAGGAATGACCCTCTAATTGCATAGTGCACCCTCTAACTACATCACATGCTTCAATTATCTTTCCGTTGGCAAGCTCGATAATATATTTCTTATCTAATTTACTAGATCTAAGGCCAAGTAATGGTTCAAAGTTCTTTGACACAAAACTCATATCGGCTCCAGTATCAAATAATATAGATGCGAAATGATTGTTGACAAGGAACGTACCAGTAACGACGGATGGTTCCTGCCTTGCCTCCTTGGCATTCATCTGGCCCTGCCCCTTGCGCTTGATCCCTTAGCTTAGGGCAATCCCTCTTGTAGTGACCTTCAACACCACATTCATAACATCTTCGCCCAGTTCTCTCAGGCTTCTCCATCAACCTTACTCGACAAGTCTGGGCTTGGTGCCCATACTTGTTACACCTCGAACACACATTCACATTGCAGTTTCCACCATGATGAATATTACACTTGCTACACCTCGGCTGTACACCAGCTTGCCTCCTTGCATCCGGCAAGTTAGTAGCATACATCTTTCCTGATCCAACCCTTTGATTCTTCTGATTTCCGGCTCTGTTCTTGAAATTTCCTATCCACTTCCTCTTATTCTCCATAGTACTCTTATCAAACTCCACAACCTTCCTTTCATTCTCCATGGGCTTCTTACCAGTATCCCCTTTCTTAACCAGCACACCTCTCCGAATAGCATCATCAGTCAATGAATTTGCTAGTGCCACTGTGCTCTGCATTGTGGTAGGGTTTGATGCTGTAACCATGCCTCTGATCTGGGGTGCCAATCCCCAAATATATCTCTCAATCCTAACATAGTCTGGAGTCACCATTCGGGGTACGAGTCTTGCCAGATCATTAAACCTGAAGTATAGGCTCTAACTTCCGCACCTTCCATAGTAAGATTCCAGAATTCAGTCTCGATCTTTTGGAGCTCATTGCGAGGACAGTACTCCTTAAGCAACATTTCCTTTAATTGATTCCAAGAGAGACCAAAGGCAGCTTCCTCTCCTAGGTTTGAACCTGCGAATTCCACCAACTCAGTGCTTCATCTTGGAATGAACATGTGGCATACTTCACCCGCTGATCAGCAGAACAGTAGCTGATTGCCATCACAGATTCCATCTTCTCTATCCATCTAATAATATCAAGAGGACCTTCAGCTCCTGAAAAGATTCGTGGATTACAAGCTTGGAATGTCTTGTAGGTACAACCTGAGCTTGACTCCCAGAGGGATTTCCAATAGAAGTGCCTCCACTGGAACCACCCATGGTGCCACGTCCTCTACCACGCCCAGCATTTGCGTCATGTTGCTCGAGGGCAGAGTTGACATGTTGGGATATCAATTGTGCTAACTCTTCAGCAGTGGTAGGTAAACCAGTACCTCTAGCACCGACGGTGTTTCGCGTGTTAGGTGCCATGAATTAACTTCTGTTATGGATTAAACAAAAGAGAATAAACGACATACACGAAATAATATCAAAATGCATAATATTAATAGGTATACAATTAGAAATTTTGATAATCACATCATTCATTAAAATCATCAAAATGGATTAATGAGAGAGATAATTAGTTCAGAATACATGTCCAGAAACAACCCAAAATAGATGTTATAGTAGCATCAACATCATTACAAAATAGTTGTTTCAATATTCCAAATACTAACATAAAAAGACCCTACAAATCTAACGAGAGAATTGTGCCATCACATCAGCACGTACCACCACCGAAGCCATCATCATGCAAACCGTTGCCAACCCTAATGCTGCCTCCACTTGCTCCTCAAGAGAAGTCACCTGTTGCTGTGCTGCTACCAATCCAGCCTCTGCAGCCTCCACTTTAGTTCCGCCATCTCTAGTTTCTTCTTTGTCTCCGACAGTCCCATCTCTAAATCACAAATCCTGAAATGTAGCTGGTTCAGGATGTCGTTCTCAATCACCTTGTCCTCCTCAAATGTCATCCCTTCCATCCATCGCCTGCAACATCTCGCTCGTCACTCCCACCTTACCCTGTAAGGATGAAACCTGGTGCTCATAGTGAATGCATCGGGTAGCCAGAGTAGCTAGGGTGCGATGCACAGGCTCATCGATCAGTGGTAGGTCTCGACGGAATGAGGACGACTCA
Organism: Flaveria sonorensis; assembly: GCA_025506505.1. Classification (NCBI taxonomy): domain Eukaryota; kingdom Viridiplantae; phylum Streptophyta; class Magnoliopsida; order Asterales; family Asteraceae; genus Flaveria; species Flaveria sonorensis. The sequence goes on along the minus strand of CM046433.1, from coordinate 56,274,795 downwards.
CCAACCTCAAACGTTGAGGGTATACCACCCTCATCAGCCCACTCCTGTAATCGTCCAGTCAACCAATCCCACTGTTCGTCCCGCACTCTAGCCCTCTTGGGCTCAGTCTCCTCAGGTACCTCACTGGTAGTCTCATTGGTAACTATCTTCGACACCCTCTTCTTTTCCTTGAGTAGACAAAGCGAACCTCAGGAACATGATCAGAATGTCAGGAACAGGCTCATCATTAACAGGTGCTGCCTGACTAGGCTCCCCAACAGCAGGAGGACTCTCATCATCAGATTCCCAAATCCAACCATTCCCATACTCGGAGGTCGGCTCCCATCTCGGTGCAAACGGGTAGTGGTAAATCTCCAAGGGTGCGATAGGGGGAAGAGAAAACATGGGATCCTCATAGTCAGTATCGGAGTCATGGATCCGAATGAACGGGGTCCGAGAAGGCATCTGTAACACAAGAATATCCGTACTAAATTTTCTAACTACAGGCATCTATACTTAATTTATTTTATCAAGCACATATACCAACGTATCATTAACTTATGCATGCATGACACGGAACACTTGGGAATGAAAACGTTTTAACTTAAAACATTGTTGGTTATAGCCTAGATTTAAAAAAAAATATTTCTAGTTCGCTATAACCGTTGGCTCTGATACCAACTTCTGTCACACCCCGAAAAACGCACCGGAAGGGCACGCGTGTGACGGAGATAACGGAAGTTGGATTATTTCCAACAATTATTAAGCAAACAAATCATGGATACCAAAGTTAACTATTATTATAGAATGTTATTACATTGATCCAAAAGTAGTCTTAACTTGAAAACTAAAATAGTAATAACATAATATTGTTTTTAAACATTAACAAGAGTTTTTGATTGGCAGCGGAAATTGGGTCCAAAATGGTATCCAAACTTGATAAGTTTGCCGTTAAAACTCTTTTCATTCCCATGCATGCCTAACACCTGAAAAACATGCCCAAAAGTTTATCAGCAAAAAGCTGGTGAGTTCACAGGTTTATATAAAAGGTTATCATAAGTTCCTATATAAAAAGATATGATTATCCCGAATCAACCCCTGGATCGTCAAGGACTAGCTAGGTCCACTGACTATGATCGCAACCAAGAGCCCCATAATCAAACCAAGACACAAAGTCCCTCAAAATCCTTTCAACATATATTCCCTCTGTACCAGACCGGTAAAACCGATCCTGAGGGGCGGTTGTCAAACCCAATAGATCTACCAATATATCCTGTGGCCCTCCAAGGGTTAATGATTATGTAAGAGGGCAATCATGCGCAAATAATAAAACAACTCAAGGCCATCATAAAGATCATGCAGTTATTCCATAATTAAATCATATCACAAATAAAACGTTATAGCATGTTTTTACCCCAAAATAGTTAAATAAAACGTTATTTAAAAATAAGGGCTGTGAAAACTCACCTTCAAATGTGACAGAGTGATGATCTAGCAAAAATCGAGCCCGAAATAAACGACCAATTAACACCCTACACAAAGGATCTATTAATTGTCGAGTAATAAGTCTATACGTAAGTTGTTTACCCAACTCACTAGACTTGTCTTGAAATCCGTTTTATTAAAGAAAGACCCGTTGGTGACTTTTGGTTTAGTTTAATAATTTGTATTATATGTGACAAATATTTATTTATTAAATAAATCATTTATCCCTTAAACAACAACCACATAACACACACAAGATAGACAGATGAAAGTATACAAAAATATAACGTAAAATTTACTACGTTATGTACTATACAAACAAACAACAAACAAATAAATAAATAAATGAATAAATAAATAATTAATTAATTATTATTTCATAATATATTTAATTTAGGATTAATATCCATATTCTTGCTTTAGTTAAGAAATCTATTTCTTATATTATTACTTTATAACTACTACTTTATTTAACACATGCCAACGTTTATTAATCTTTTAACAAATAATAACATTTTCAGTAGTAAAATATATATAAATTTATTTTAGATAAATTTTTATTATAAAAATATGCTCTATTATGTTTGACCCATATTTCACCCATATATGGTAATTTTTGACCCGAAACCGCACGGTTTTACACGCATAAACCGTACATCAACCTATATATATCTTGTGACCATTTTAAATGTTTAAAAATGGTTCTTTTATACCAAAAACATTCTGAAATAATTTGTTAAAACTCAGTTTCAAAACAGTCCATTATTTTTAACCCGAAATTATCGGTTTTCGGCTTTTTCGCGCGTATAAAGTCATCACCGAAGACCTTGCTTGTTATGGGTTTGTTATATACTTAAAAACATAAGTTTTTAACTTAAAACAAAATATTTTTTCCGTCCAAAACCGGACTTGTACATAATTAATTTTTTTTAACCCGAAAACACCGTTTTTAACTCGTTTTTAAACGTAAAACGTTTACAAGATTAAACCCAATCATTAAGACTTTTATTTTCAGTAATATTACTAAATTTTAACTTATATTTTATATGTTTTAAACTTATTATTCCAGATTTTACAAAGATACTTGCCTTGTTAGCTATCAACTTTTATGACATGACCACTAGTGGTCATGTCCCATCTATACTTGAGTACCTTTAATTCTAATTTGCTTTTATCTTTTCTTAAAATCAAACGTGAATAAAAACACCAAAATCTCCAGATCATGATCACCATATACATGGATCATTTCAATCATCTTTAAACTTATAAGTGAAGAACAAATCAAGAACAAAAGTGTAAACCGTATATACATACATATACACGATTATATACATACATATATAATCCATATCATATATTTTATCTTATGTTCTTATTTTTCATTTCAACAAAACATACTTAAAAATCAAAAGATTTCAGATCATGATCACCATTATTCATGGATCATCTCAATCCTTTATGAAATCAAGAGCAAGATGGGTTCGAGAACATCATTCTTTACATACAATCATGTATAACCCATTTTCATCATTTGATAGACTCCTTTTGGAGATGGGTTTCTTATGATGTTCATAACCTCAAATCAAAGTTTGATCATCTTGCATGCAAGTTAAAATCAACAAAATGTTAAAAGATCATAAAACACAAAATCATCACACACACTCACACACGCACACACATTGTTTAGCAACACATTTTCTTGATTAAAACCTTTGTTGGAACCTTGGATTTCAAGAAAAGCTAGTTTTTGGTGAATAAAACTTGCAACAATCATCCAAAAGTCATGTTGCATGTGTTAAAAGATGAAATGTTCATACCTAAGATGAACAAGTTTTGAAGATTCAAGAATGATTTCCTTGTAGATTTCTTCTCCTTTGAGTTGGATTTATGCAATGTTTTGCACCAAGTTCATAAGGGATCCTTGAGATCAAGAAATCAAAGCTTGAAACAAAATTTGGATGATCAAAATCAAAGAAAAGAGGGCGGTTCTTGGAGCTTCCAGCCGTGAGTTTTAGAGAGAAGGGAGAGAAGAGTGTGTAGGTGATTTCTAGTGAGAGAAAGGGTGGGTTGAGTGTGTGTAAAAGATGGAGTGTTGGGTTGGTTTTGTAGAAATGATTAAGTGTGATTAGATTAATCTAATCAGTAATTATGTCTAAAAATGGCTGGTGGATCTCTAAGTGAGATCCCACCTGGTGTAAAGCGGGTGTCGATTTCATTAAATTTTTGTAAAATTCTTAAACGTTCGGGTTTTTACGTGAAAATTTTATATAAAATCAAAGTATTAATTTGATACTTTCAAAGGTTCATAACATTTAATAATAGTGACAAAAAGTCAAGAATTAAAATATATACAGTACAACACAGTATGCAACGGACTGTAAGTTACATCAAGGCAATATTTAAAAAGTCTTAATTTTACGCGATCAAGGTAAATAATAATAATTATTATTTTTCAAGGCTAACAATATTTTCACTTAAGATATGTTAAATCATAAAAATCAAAATATATTGACCAATTTATTTAACCAGATTGTCACCAACGTTCGTTAAAAGTTTTGTCGCTACGCGACCAGGTAATTCTCAAAATTACCAATCATAAAATTTATGCACAAAGGGGCTTTGCTAGACCTTAAATGACCTTAATTATCATAAACTTAAGTCTTATGATGCATTTAATTATTTTATCATATTTCATTAACGTACGAATATTAACCTGGAAACACGGGATGTCACACTATACATTAGGAAGAGGTTACAGCTGAGGGGGAAGACTAAAATGAAAGATACCCAAGGATTAGATAATTCATGAAGATGAGTGAGTGAAGTCAAACATAAGTTGATATCATAATCCATAGGGGGAAATTGTAAGGACCTAGTCTTTATGGATTACAATATCAAGTGAAAAGCAAAAACTCAATTCATGCGAGAAGTACAAGGATGCGAGAACTCCAAGATGATTGATGAAGAACATATCGTGCGAGAACTTGGAGTTACCGTGTGAGAACTTGATGTTCTCGTGCGAGAACATCTAGACAGTACATATAGATGTTTTTCCTTTGTACTTCTTAATGTGTGTTCATTTTGTAAAATTGCTCTGAGGGTGAGAGAGTAGAGAATTGTGTGATAGGCCGCCCGAGGGGAGCTCACCTTGAGTGGATCGAGCTTAAACGATGTATACTCCTTTAGTATTGTAATCATTTGATTAATCATATTCGATTGAGTTTGTTTAATGTTCATTGATATCACACACGCACACATCCGTCTTAATTCGATTATCAAGTGCAACAATACGTGGAATAGATGTTATAAGGACTTTACATTGGGTGTTTTAGTGCAGTTCACTGTGTATTTTTGTAAGTTATTATGTTTTTCTGAATAATATTGTATTTTTCTAGAATGATAAATCTAAAAATATATAATGATGGAATAACATAGTTATGTTTATCTAGTATGTAAAACACAATAATAAATTAACAACTAAATAATCTAATATATTTAAAGCAATGACAATATAACATAATGTCCCATTGTGTTTTTTGATAGCAATTGTGTTATCTTGAACGCTATTAGTTTTGAAAAATACATTGGTGAAATAATATCATTGTGTACATATATTTTTAATTTAAATAGTAGGTGTTTTGGTCAAAAATTAACAAGGTAATTAATGAACAAATTAGTCAAGTGAGGTAGTGTGCTATATTAGAATACTAACTCAAATATCTAACCAACACTAGAATATCGATCAGGATATTATAGAAATTAACAATCAAATCAAGTATGAACAAAGACAACAAATTTTTGAAGGAGAAAAAGCCCTTGATCAAAGTGATCTCCGGCACAAAAAACCCCTTGGCGCCTGACAAATGTCAGTGGCCGGATCCTTTGACTAATAACGAAAAACAAGTACAACTCGAGAGCTTGAATGATCATAGCTAAGTGTTACAATGATTATTTGAGCGTGTTTGAGTGTTTGTGAACAGAGATCAGTGTGTGAACATGAATAATTGACCTAAAACAATCAGCCAAGCCACATTATATATAGTACATGAAATAAACAAAATGTGAGATATTTTCGGGATATTCAGCAAGATTTCTGGGATCCTCAGCAGTTACTTTGACCAGTTAGCCATTATCCCGCTAATTGAACACGTTTTCTTCACCTCTTAACCGTTACAAGTCTTTGCTACACGTTTCTAATAACCATAAGTCCGGGTCTTCAGCATAGACCAAGTCTTTAGCTATTACAACAACCATTTATTCATTATAACTCATTAAATGCCAATTGGAAGTCTCTCATATGTGTTCAACGTTCATGTATTTAATCACATCTCGATCTTCTAGCTTGGACCAAGTCATGCAATTATTTCCTTAATTAAAAATGAAAATATTTGCAAGAAATATGTCATAGATATTTGTTAGGAATAAGGTTCAGGATACCAAACCTGTCTGCATATCCTGAGCATCGGAATACTAAGCAGAATACTACACAAGATTTTCAGCCACAACAATTGTCCCCAAAAATTGGCAGCTGTTATAACCATTAAAAACTATTAACTTTTTAAAACTCCATTACAAACCAGTTCCAGGAGATCCCTATTATCAAGAGAACATCCCGCCTTTAAGGCTTCTGTTGCTGAAGAAAATCTTGATACCTATTTTCTAGAATCCCGGGTGGATGGGCCCTGTTTTGGGGTAATGCCTGGGATATATTACCCTTATCTTTATTCTGCTATGTTAATATTTGAAATTGTTTGTTGGTTATGAATAAGGCTTTGAGAGTTGATATCCTGAAAACCTTTTCGAAAATAGTTTTGTACTTGAAAAAATTTGAGAGTACTTTCAATTTAGAATTTATTAGTATCCAAAGAAAAATGAGTAGGAGAGTCATACCAGAATTCTTTGAGTTAGTCTACTTCTAGGATATAACATAACCTTTAAGTCTTCAAATAACCTTCAGGATATTATCCCCAATATCGCCTAGGAATATGCTTCAGGATATAGGTTGGTAATCCAGCACGTGTTACTTCTGCAAAAACATAAGTGAATGGACGAAAACCATTCTTAAGTATTTAAACATGGGCAATGCCATTTTAAATGTAAGCCAAGTCAGAATATCGTAGGCCAAGCCAGAATGATGTGTGCCAAGCTAGAATAACATAGGCCAAGCGAGATTATCATGGGCCAAGCCAGAATAACATGGGCCAAGCCAGAATAATATGCCCCAAGCCAGAATAACGTGGGCCAAGCCAGACTTAGGATATATCTTGGGACAAGCCACGGATGAAAGGTGAATACCTTTAAGCCTTAAGTTAACACATAAGTGTTAAAAACAATAGATAACGTGTTCAAATGTTATTCATCCGATTCGGAATATAAGTGTGGATCATGAATTTGCCAGCCCTAAAAGCGAGAACTGATTCCACAGTCTCAAATACACCCAAATATTCGTGCGCTCCAGGTGGAGTGTTTAAACTTAATTTCTGAGAAAGGTGAAAACCTTTAAACCTTGAGAAGATATCCAGGATATCTTAAATGTAGAGAGGGGGCCAATCCTCTAATCTTTTGAACTGGTATCTTGAGCAAAATCCTTAGGAGTTTTTGCAAAACACTTCAAACCTTGGTGAGGTGGTTGTTAGCCAGGCTAACACCCCTCTGATGCTTAAGTCAGTAATGATTTTAAGAATAATAATCAAAAATTAAAACATAATATACATTAGGATATTACCAGGAATATGATTGAGAATATTGGTAAGGATAGCAAACATACCAGTCTTGATTCCAAAGAATCTTGGTTAACCTCACATGAAATATGCTTTTAGATGAATTGCATTCCAAGATCTGGGCAGAATATCTCTTTCCAAGGTAGCCAACCATTAAGCTCATTTTCCAGCCTTAGAATCAATCATGTAAAGGCCTTCCAACTTTGGTGCCAACTTCCCATCGCTTGCCTTAGTAGTAATCTAGAATGCTTTTCTTAACACCAAATCACCTTCTTGGAATATTCTTTTTCTCAAGTTCTTATTGTAGGCTCATGCAATTCTTTGCTGATGAGCTGCTATTTTGACTTTAGCAGCATCGCTAAGCTCATCCAGGGTTTCTAAATCATCAATCATATTCTGATCATTATCCTAAGTGGATTGTAGGCTGGATCTTGCTGTCGGGATAGTCATTTTAGTTGGGATCATGGCCTCAGCCCCAAATACCAATGAGAATAGGGTTTGGCTGTTGCATTCTTGGATGTAGTTCTATCAGCCCAAAGTACAACTGGTAATTCTTCTACCTATTTGCTTTTTTTCTCCTTCAATCTCTTTTTCAAGTGGTTAAGGATGATCTTGTTTGAGGATTCTGCTTGTCCATTAGCCTGAGGATGGATTAGAGTTGAAGTTACCATCTTTATTCCCCAACTTTAACAGAAACTTATTGTTCTCTTGCCTATAAATTAGGACCCATGATCATAGGTTATCTCCACCGAGATTCCGAATCTTGTCAGGATATTTCTCTTGAGTAAAGACACCTCTTCTCTTTTGGTAACCTAAGCAAATGCCTCTGCCTTAATACATTTGGAGAAGTAATCTGTCATTGCAAGAATAAACACCTTTCCTCCTGGAGCTTTCAGCAACTTTCCCATAATATCCATTCCCCATTTCATGAAAGGCCATGGGGATACAATCAGGTACCTAGGCTCGGCAGGCTGATGAAGAATGTTACTATGTCTTTGACAAGCATCACATATTTGAGCATATATCATCGTATCCTTCCTCATAGTAGGACAGTAATACCTATTAGCAATACCTTCGAGAATAATGACCGGCCTCCGGAATGATTCCCACAGTCACCTTCGTGGATATCCTTAAACACTTCATTGGTTTCGAGATCCTCCAAGCATCTCAGATAAGGACCCGCAAGAAATTTCTTATATAGTATATTATTAATAATAGCGTATCGGGACACTTTGGCTCTGAAGGCTCTTGGGTTTTCTTCTTTTGGGATGTCCCCATTCCTTATGTAGTTCTGGATTGGACAAGTCTAGGATTTGGTATCTTGACCAGGATCCTAAAGCTCTTCATCCTCAGTTGTCATCACCCCCTGGACATCTTCAGTAACAAGTTCATCATCATTTATAGTTAGTTTTAGGATATGGGTGATAGGTATCTTTAGCCCTTCTGATATCATGACAGTCGATCCAAGATAGGCCAAAGAATCCGCTTCAGCATTATCTTCTCTTGGTACATGTTCTTTGGAGAATATTTAAAACATTTTGCAAATCTCTTAACAATTTGGAGATATTTAACTAACTTATTCCTTTTTATAGCATATGAACCATTAAAATGGTTAGTCAATAATAAGGAATCAACATAAATATGCAAGCATTTGATATCCATATTTTTAGCTAATTGTAATCTTCCTATAAGGGCCTCATATTCCGATTCATTATTTGTAGCCTGGAATTCACAACTAATGGCTTGGGGTAGTATGTCCCCCTGTGGCAATTTTAGGATGATTCCTAGTCCTATTCCTCTTATATTAAATGCTCCATCAATATGCAAGGTCCATAGTTCATTATTAGGTTCCAAGTTCTGAACTTCTAAGTCTACTTCCTAAAGGATATCCTGAATAAAATCTACCACAAAATCAGCTAAGGCTTGGGATTTTATAGCAGTCCTAGGCTCATATATTATATCAAAGGCACTAAGCCTTACAGACCATTTAACCATCCTACCCAACATTTCATGTTTTCTAAGCACATTTTTAATCAGTTAATTTGTTTTAATACATATCCTATGTGTTTTAAAATAATTTTTAAGCTTAGTAAAAGCCATTATCAAAGCTAAAATAAGTTTTTCCAAATGAGAATACCTAGTTTTAGCATCAAGTAGACTTTTGCTCACATAATACATAGGATGCTGATTCCATCATGGTCCTTAACAAGAATAGCACTTACAATGGTCCGGGATACTGCCAGGTATAATGACAGTTGCTCTCCATCTTCGGGCTACATTAATAGAGGGGCTGAGGCAAGGTATTCTTTAAGAGCTTGAAGTGCCTCTTCATGTTTCTTTCCCTACTAAAACTTCTTATTCTTTTTCAAGATATCATAGAATTCTTTGCATCTCTTGGAGGATTTTGATATAAATCTGTTTAGGGATGCAACTCTCCTGGTTAACCTTTGGATATCCTTGACGTTAGTCTGGGATTTCAGGTTCATGATAACTTTGATAGCTACAGGGTTGGCCTCTATCCCCCTTTTGGTGACCATGTATCCTAAGAACTTTCCTGCCCCCACACCAAAATGACACTTGGCAGGATTCAGCTTCATATTAAATTGGTCCAGGATATAGAAAGCTTCTTTAACATCCCAGAGGTGATCCCCAGCTTTCTTTTACTTGACTACCATATCATCAATATATACCTCCATGTTGTCCCCCAGCTTGCTTTTGAACATCTTGTTGACCAGCCTTTGGTATGTAGCACTAGCATTTTAAGACCAAAAGGCATGGCAATATAACAAAAAATACATGTTGGGGTCATGAAGACTATGTCTTCTTGATCCAAGGGCTCCATTTGGATTTGTTGAAATCCTGATGAAACATCCATGAAAGTCAGCATTTCATGGTCAGTAGTAGCATCTACCATGGAGTCAATGTGTGGATATAGGAATGGGTCTTTTAGACAAACTTTGTTAAGGTCGGTATATTCTACACACACCCTCCATTTTCCATTCTTTTTCTAGACCACTACCACATTTATAAGCCACCTTGGAAACTTCATTTCTCTAATCATCATGGATTTTAGTAGTCTTTCCACTTCTTCTTGGATGATTTGATTTCTTTCGGGTGCAAACTTCCTCCTCTTTTGGTAAATCGGACTGTAATTTTCATCCAAACCAAGTTTATGAGTTATAATATCCTTGGAGATACCTGTCAGTCTTCATGTCTCCAAGCAAATATGCTTCTTCTTTTCTTTATGAAGGAGATCATATCCTGCTCAATATCCTGAGGGATATTTACTCCTATCAACACTTTTATCTTTGGGTCTTCGGGATCTAAGGCTACTTCTTTCACATCTTGCTGGATATCCTGCTCAGTATTCTCTAACACATCCTAAAGTTTATTTTGTAACTGCTATGCTTCCTTATTCTAAGTTGATGCTTTCATTGAGGATGTATAACAGTCCTTGGCCTCTTGTTGGTCACTCTTAATTTTGACAACACCCCAAGGTGTAGGTAGGTTTACACACTGGTGGTATATTAAAGGTACGGCTTTCATCTCATGGATCTAAGGCCTACCTAAAATGATGTTATAACAAGACAAACAATCCATTACACAAAATTTTTGCATGGAATTTACTCCCTTTACATAGACTGGAAGCTTTGATTTCTCCAATAGTACTCTTTGTTTCACTACTGAATCCCACAAAGATCGAGAATTTTATGGTGATTTCTGAGTTTGGGATGTTCATCTTCTTTAGAGTTTGTAGCTGGATTATGTTCACAGAACTCCCACCATCTATCAATATCATACGTGCAAAATGGTTAGCAACATATAGTGGTATAACTAAACCATCATGATGAGGATCCTGCACATTATCCATGTCGTCATCATCAAAGGATATGGTTTTTCCTTGAGTCAAAGTACCTTTAGAGTTCAGCCTATCTCCTTTCTCTGATTTGGCTTCTTTCACATGTCTCTTGGCAGCAGAGTACAATGTTCTGCATATGTCATCTCCACTTGAAATAAAGTAACAATTGAAGCATCTGGGGGATGAGACACAACTCTCTTAGGATTTCCTTTAGGATTCCTATCTGGATCCTGGTGCTTAGCCTTCTTCTTTCCCAGCAATTCTTTGAGGTGTCCTTTACTCAACAAGTAACTTATTTCTTTGCGCAGAGCAATACAATCCTCGGTGATATGCCCAAAGTCTTCGTGGAATGCACACCACTTAGACTTGTCTTTCCAGCCAGGATTCTTCTCATTCATCCAAGGCCACCTAGCTTTCTCTCCGAGACCCTACATAGCATATATTAATTCTAAAGTAGACACTGAGAAACAATAATCAGATAGTTTAGGATACTCCTCATCATCCTCATGATCTTCAACAAAGTTTACTTTCTTGCCATCATCGCGGGAATATGGTTTGGGATAGTAATATTTTAAACAGGATTCTGATTTCCTGTTGGGATTCTCATATTCTGAGGATCCATCAATCTCTGTGGGATTTTTCTATCTTCATCGTGTCTTATAAACCTTAAAGCCTTGTTTCTAACATCATCCAAATTCCTCCAAGGTTTTATCACAAGATCCTAGTAAAATGTAGAATCCTTCGACAATCCCATTTTGAAAGCCTGCACTGCCATCGGCATATCAAGGTTCGGGATGTCTAGAGCCTCCTTACTGAACCTGTTGACATAATCTCTTAAAGATTTTTCTCGTTGGCGGACCACCCTGTATAGATCATTTGTTAGCCTTTCAAATGATCTACTACAAGAAAATTGATTGTTAAACAAATTGATTAAATGAGCAAAGGAGGTAATAGAATAAGGTGGAAGATTAAGCAGCCATTTCAGGGCTAGCCCTGTCAATGTTGATCCAAATCCCTTGCATAAACAAGCTTCTTTCACCTGCGTAGGGACAGGGTTAATCTTTATTGTCTCCCTATACTAGGCAATATCCTCCTCAGGATCAGTTAAACCATCATAGAGCTTCATGCTAGGAGTTTGGAATCACTTCAGGATTTTAGCATCATAAATTGGTAGTGCAAAGCGGGATATCTTGTGACTAGCATCGGATACTTTAGGGATGGGCTTTATCACACCCAGCACACTAGAGATCATATCCATAAGTTTCTGGATTTCTCTAGCAACAATAGTACCCATCCTCGTATCCTGCACAATTTGAAAATTATTAGTAACTAAACGGTTTCTATTTGTAAGAATATCATCAGTAAAGGTTCCAGAAAAAGATCCTGTGGGATATCCTGAGGATAATCCTGAGGTAAGTCCTAAGGAGAATCATGAGGAAAAACCCATTTCCCTTGTCGCTTAGTCTTGGTTGAAACAGATGGTCCAGCCAAGCTATCCTGCATCAGGATTATATCATTATCCTGCACCCTATAGGATCCTGCAGAACCAAAGTTAAGTATCCTAGGGCGCAATGGTGTTTTCTCATTTTGGGCTAGCTTTTTTGATGCTGACTTCAACTCCATAAGTTGACTCATCACCAATTTGTTGGTCTGTTGCTACTACTCCAATGCTGCTTTATCATGGAAACTACCGAGCAAAATTCTTCACCAGAAACTAGAACAGAATCCCCACCAGTATTCCTAGACCTGAGAATTTCAAAGACAGGGATAGCAGTTTTGGTTATAGCCTTATCCTTACTCCTCTAGAATGTTTCAAAATTATGGGAGGAGGAAGAGGCTCATTCAAAGCAGCAGAGATGGAAGAAGTACGAGCTGGAGATGAAGATTGCTTTGATTGAGATGCCATTTTTTTGAAAAAAAACAAAAATGAATGAAAGACTTGAATAAACAAAAGATGTTTGGAAGGGTTTCGAAGATAATAGCGATGCTAGCCCCACGGTGGGCGCCAAATTGTTTTGGTCAAAAATTAACAAGGTAATTAATGAACAAATTAGTCAAGTGAGGTAGTGTGCTATATCAGTATACTAATTGAAATATCTGACCAACAGCAGAATATCGATCAGAATATTACAGAAATGAACAATCAAATCAAGTAAGAACAAAGACAACGAATTTTTAAAGGGGAAAAAGCCCTTGATAAAAGTGATCTCTAGCACAAAAAAACCCCTTGGCGCCTAACAAAATGTCGGCAGCCGGTCCTTTGATTAATAATGAAAAACAAGTACAACTCGAGAGCTTGAATGATCGTATCTATGTGTTACAATGATTATTTGAGCGTGTTTGAGTGTTTGTGAATAGAGATCAGGTGTGTGAACATGAATAATTGACCTAAAATGATCAGCCAAGCTTCATTATATATAGTACATGAAATAAACAAAATGTGAGATATTTTCGGGATATCCAGCGAGATTTTCGGGATCCTCAGCAGTTACTTTGACAGTTAGCTGTTATCCCACTAATTGAACACGTTTTCTTCATCTTTTAACCGTTACAAGTCTTTGCTACACGTTTCTAACAACCATAAGTCTGGGTCTTTAGCATAGACCAAGTCTTTAGCTGTTACAACAACCATTTATTCATTATAGCTCATTAAATGACCATTGGAAGTTTCTCATATGTGTTCAACGTTCATGTATTTAATCACATCCTTATCTTCTAGCTTCGACCAAGTCATGCAATTATTTCCTCCATTAAAAATGACAATATCTACAAGAAATATGTCAGGGATATTTGCTTGGAATAAGGTTCAGGATACCAAACCTGTCTGTATATCTTGAGCATCAGAATACTAAGCAGAATACTGCACAAGATTCTCACCCACAACAGTGGGTAACATAAAGTTTATATAATCTATATAAAACAATGATAAAAATAATATATTGTGTTATCTTAAACATCAAAAGTTTTGAAAAATCCATTGGGGAACATATATCATTGTCTACCTTTAATTGAAAAAACAATGATAGGTAACAAGTTTATATAATATATAAAAACAATGACAAAAATAACACAAATTGATATAAAATGCAAAACATGATGATAATTTCATATAACAAATGATGCAAAACATTTGACACAATAAACTGATATTTAATACAATTAATGGATATTTGACACAATGATTGTATAAGATACAATGATCTGACGTATTTAACACAATAACCAAAATTGCATTATTATTAAAACAATAAAATGACATGTGTCAAGTACAAAATCGTTCTTAGAATTTCTAGATTAAATATCATTTTTACTATAATATTACCCATTTTATTTTGTATTTATTCTTCTATGGATTTTTTTATAATTAATTACATTGGAACTTTAACAACAATTTCTTGACTAATATTTATCTTGATACAAACAAGTTGAAGCGAACTCTAATTTGTGGCTATTTTGTTGGGAATTTGTGAGAAATATCTGAGTTCTTTTAATTACACTTCTGTAGGAAAACCATTATTGCAATTTTGAGTCAAGTATAATGTTGATGGAAATTTGTGGGTAACTTTTGTAGAAAAAAACCATGTTTTCACTAAGTAGTTGGTGCGTAGCCTACAGGTTGTGACAACTTAAAAAAATAGGCTAATAGTAGCCTACATAATAAATCGTTCTTCTTCTATTCTTATTTTTTGTTGTTTAAAACTAAACCAGCAAAACATCCCCTATTGCATTTTATGAAAACGGAATCAAAGTTATATAATTTATGTTCCTTTTTATCTGAAAATGATAGTTATCTGAAAATGATAGTTAATCAATTTCAATGATTTTGAAAACTATCTTGTTGAAAATGATTCAAGGAGAAAAAGAAAACACAGAAAGGGAGAAAGATTAACTCTTCAATTCATCAATGATCTTATACATGAATGGATTGGTATATAACCAACTTCATGATGAGGTAGTTAAGTCGCGCAACAGTTTCATAATGTGAAGAGTATAACACTTAACAAGTCATATAGGGAACCACGTAACTGAAACAAAGAACAAAAGTAAAGAACACACAAGAATAAAGAGATTGGTTTCCAAGGATGATGTATATTGCTCTCAAGTGTTTTACAATTGCTACAAGGCTTAGTTTTAAGAACTGGTTACATGAGATAGTTTATACTACATCATACAGCCAACCATACTTTGAAAGCCAGCTGGAACACTAATCTATACAACAAGATCAATGTAAAGTCAAAAGGCAGATTACCTTTTTACTAATGACTATGACATGCCATAGCTCACATTCTAATTTATTACAAAAAGGATAAAAGTACAAGAGTGGAAAGTTATAGACTCAAAGACCATGATGTACAGTTGACAAAAGTATGGAGAAATCACCAACTTGTATAAGTTGGTGAAACTTTAAAGATGGCAGTGGAGAGTAGTTCAGCTTTTGTCAAAAGTATGTCAGAGAAATCATGTCTTCTCTGTCTTTAGAAGAAATCAGTTTTCACGCTTTGGAAAACTTTGTCTTGAAGCTTTTGAAGACTTCACTTTTGGCTTTGGAAGAATTGGTGTTTGTCTTGAAGCTTCGGAAGACTTCATTTCTTAGTGCATTTTTCAAATCTCTCGAGTAACTTCCTTGTACTTTAGAATGCATGCTGAGAGATCATTGCTTAACATCAGCCTCTAAGATAACTCTTACAAAGTCCCCCTAGGCTGATGCTACCAAAACTTGAGGATGACTTTGAGTCTTGATCAGATCTTCACCTGTTTACAGCCATCATTAGAACCAGAACCATTCCTCTCTTCATCAGTTGATCTAGGTTCTTCGGGCTCTCAAAATACCTCCTCATGTCCAAGAGATCATGCTAAGGAAGAGCAAGCATATTTTACCAGAAGTATATGTCTTGACCTCCTAGATCTCTTATAACATACCATCTAACTGGGTTTGGAGAGTAAGTCCAGATAGGATGGGTCTCTCAGCAACAAGAGGCTCTACTGTAGAGGAGTTGGTTAAGCATCCTCTTCTTGTTCACCCTTAGGATGTTTTGACCCATCTTGAGGTGCAGAGGTGGATGCGTTAGAGTTATTCTTCTTCTTCTTTAAGTCCATTCCAATGGCCATCCTTTTCCTCTTTCTATACATCAACTGAGAAGGTTGGTCTTGAGTACTAGTTCTTCCTTCTTTATCCTTCTCATTTAGGTCCTTCCCCTTCACATGTTTAAAAGAAGAGGGTTCAGGACCCTGCTGTGGGTTAGAAGATGAAGCTGGGTGTGATTTAGCACTAGGTCCAGGTTATGTTGTCTCTTGGGGTTCAACCTTAACCTCAGCTTCAGGTGCAGCTTGACTTGGTGGAGAATACAAGTCTACCAGCTCACCCCTTTTGATTTTATGCTTGATCACCCTTATATGCTCATGCATTGAGGATAGATACATAGGACTAAGCCTCCTTCCAGAGAACCCATATAGCTTCAAGAAGCTCCCCATCTTCATTCTGTCCTCAGACTTCTTCTAGTTAGCTCTGATGGTGGCTCTTGACTTAGCAGCTTCCTCCCTCATCTTCTTCTTAGCAGCTTTCTTCTCTTTTAGAACTTCTTGTTCCAGTTGCTTGAGGTACTCCAATTCAATATACTCATACGATAAAAGGAGTAGAGCTGCTACCTGATTGAGGAATGTGGCACTCAAGTAGGTTATCATCTTTTATCTGTCTTGTTCCCTACCTACTTGAGTTTCTTATTCAACAGCCACAGTCTCTACTTCAGGACTTATTGAACTAAGGAGGACAGGGGCTTTATACAACCTTTTGCTTTTCTTTTCTTCTTTGATATTGAGGATCAATTCAGCAGCGTCAGCCTCCTTTCTCTCTTTTGACACTTTAGTGTCAGCCAGTTCATTTAGTTCTTCCAAGGGAATAGAGATTAGTTCATCAATGTTATAGTTCCTAGACCCTGGATAATTCAATCTGGCTACCCTTAATGCATCTTCCTAAGTATTTGGCCTAGGGGCAGCCCTAATTACAGCTTGTATGAAGCTAGGGGGTCTCTTTCATCCTCTCTCCCTTTCCCTTCCTCTTCCTCTCCCTATTCTCCTCCTCAATCTCCTAAGAGGCTAGAATCCTCTTTTCTTCATCAAGCACTGGTTTGTGTGAATCAAGGAGGAGAGAGCTTTGGTGTTCTTGACTTGGTTCTGCACTTGAGCTCTAACCAACAAGAGGCTGTGAGACACCTTCACCATCTGGTGTCTTACTAAGGGTAATGGGTGCTACAGAAGTTGAAGTCTTAAGGTTCACAGGTTCTAAAGCTGGGCCTTCAGCTGAGGTTTCCCATTCAAAGCTAATCTTAAGGTATGCCTTAATATCCATTTGACCTGCTATTTTTCTTGCTAGCCTTTACCTATATATATTTGGTTCTTCTCTTAAACTCCTCGGACACCATCAGCTGGATCATCTCAGCTAACCTATCAGCTTGCCTATTTTTACTTAGGTTGGCTAGTGGCAGGTCAACTAGAGGAAAGCTTTCATAGAATCTCAGGGTTTGGAAGTTAAAAATATCCTATTGACCCTAATATCTAGAAAGCACCAAGGCTCTTTTGTTAGTGCCATACCTCCATTCTACTATTGGATTTTCAACAAGATGGGAAGGAGGTGACATGGACCTTGGTATACCCTCCTCAAATAGACTTTGAATAATGGCATCCACATTGATGTGGGCTTGAGGAGGTTGTTCAATGTGGACAATTACAAGTGAGGGTGGTGAGTCCTCAATGTTCACACTCTGTGGGTCCTTAGTAAGTAGTTTAATGTCTTTAATTCTCAAATTCTAATGAATATAATTTAGAAAAATTTTCTTCCAAGGTAAACATGGCTTATATGAGTGATAATTTAGACAACTTTAAAGACACACATGTTTGAAAAACAATTATGAAATTAGTTTAAAAGAATCTACTCAAAGTTAATCATCCCAATAGCTAATACAAGATGTTTAAATCTCTGTTCCTTAAAAGCTTTAATGAATATAGACGCATATTGTTCATTGTGTTAACTTTGACCAGTTATATCAATCGTTTTTCAAAATTATCTCTAATCAAATGATACTTGATGTTGATATGCTTTGTCTTTGAGTGCTGTACAGGATTCTCTGTGATAGAGATAACACTTTTGTTGTCTATATGGATAGGAGTCTTCTTGAAGATAAATCCATAGTCTAGCATCTGATTCTGAATCCAAAGCACTTCAGCACAGCAGCTTGCAGCAGCAATGTGTTAAGCTTCAGTAGTTGATGTAGATACACAGGATTGCTTCTTGCATTGTGACGAGACTATCCTTCCACCAAGGAATTCACATCCCCTAGATGTAGACTTTGGAGTCATGTTGCAGCCACCATAGTCACTATCTATATATGAATAGTGGTTGAAGTTAGAATTCTTTCGATATCAAAGTCCTAGTTTTGGAGCTCCTTTAAGGTATCTAAGAATCTTCTTGATAGCAACTAGGTATGACATCTTTTAGTTGCCCTGATATCTTGCACATCTGCATGTGGCAAACATGATATCAATCCTGCTGGTTGTAAGATACATAAAAGACCCAATCATAGCCCTATAAAGGTGTTCATTATCAGACTCCCCTCAAGATCCGGTCCTAGGGAATGGCTTCTGGCTATTGGAGTTTTAGCAACCTTACACTCAGTCATATGAAATCTGGTTACTATGTCATGCACATATTTTGACTGGTTAATGAATATACCATTGTCAACCTACTTCACTTGAATTCCTAGAAAGAAATTGAGTTCCCCCATGGCACTCATTTTAAACCTATTCTTCATCAGTCTTTCAAACTCTTTGTAGGGTCTTCATTTGTTGACCCAAAGTTGATGTCATCAACATAAACTTGAATTTGCAGCAAGTCTTTTCCTGTTCTCTTGATGAAGAGTGTGCTATCAATCGTATCTCTCTTGTAACCATCTTGAACAAGGAATTGTAATAGTATCTCATACCACTTATTTGGAGCTAGATGCAGCCCATAAAGAGCTTTGTCAAGCTTGCAGACATAATCAGGATGATTTAGGTTTGAAAAGCCAGGTGGTTACTTGACATGCACTTCTTCATCTATCACCCCATATAAAAATACACACTTGACATCAAGTTGATAGACCTTGAAATCCTTGGATGCATTACAGCTTCAAGTCTAGCTACAGGAGCAAAACGTCTGTGATGATCAAGAATAGGTTGGACTCCCCAATATTGTTTATTTTTTGTTATTATTGTAATAGGACAAATATTAGTTTATTTGGTATGTAATTTAGTAGCTTTTGTCTTAGCGAAACTACGAGCGAAACTGAGTTTCGCTCGTAGTCAGCATGTTTGTGTCACCCGGTGAAACTGTGTTTCATCACCGGTGAAACTAGGTTTTGGGTCAAGACAGTTTCAGCGAAACTGTAGTCTGTTTAAATAGTCTTTGTTTCTCTTATTGTAATCAACTTTGGAAAAACCCTAATATGAAAATCTTGTTATTATGAGTGTCTGATTGTTGTGTATTGGCTAGGAGCATATTGTTATCATCTTTGAGCCTTATT
This sequence comes from Flaveria sonorensis, assembly GCA_025506505.1. Classification (NCBI taxonomy): domain Eukaryota; kingdom Viridiplantae; phylum Streptophyta; class Magnoliopsida; order Asterales; family Asteraceae; genus Flaveria; species Flaveria sonorensis. The sequence goes on along the minus strand of CM046433.1, from coordinate 56,255,197 downwards.
TCATTCTTATTGTCATTGTTTGGAAATTAAGGACAAATATTTGAAACTTGTTTTTGCTTAGATTGATAGATTGTTGTTATTCATTGGGATTCATTGTGTTTTTCTAAATCATTTGCACTGATTATCAATCACATGGACCAACAATATGGTATCAGAGCCTTAGTGCTCTTGATTTGTTAAGTTTTTGATTGATTTTTAGCTGAAACACTTTTTCATTCATTTTGGATCTTGTTTTTTGTGTTTTTGCAATGAAAATCGATTGAGGATCATTTGTTATTTTCATAGGAAGCTATCCTAATCATTTGATCATAAATTCATTATTTTGGGTGATTTTTGGTTGATTTCATGTTCAAAAAGTTCACAGATTCAAACAGCAAAACTATACATTGTTCCAGTGAAACTACATCTTGTTTTAGCGAAACTACAAAATTTGTGGTTTTAGGATTTGGTCTTTGACACTCAGAAAAAGTACCTAATCTTGAACAAATGTTCGTGACTTTTGCTTGCCAAGACAAGCGAAACTGCTACTACATTGTCCTCAGAATGAAAGTTCTACTAGTTTTGAGCGAATCTGTTGCCAAAACTAGTGTCTCCAAGCATCTGTTTGAGCGAAACTGCTGCCTAATTTCCAAGCAAAACTAGCAGTGATTATGTGTTTGTTTCCCGAGTGAAAGTAACAGCAAAAGTAGAGGTGCCCAGCGAAATTATCTTCTGTTTCAAAAAAAATGACAACAACAAATATCACCATTTCTGATTTGGAAAGTGTAGAACCCGATAGACCACCGAGGCTTATCAATGGTGACAATTTTGAGGACTAGAAAAATTGTTTGAAAGCTTTCTTCTACTATACTAATCACAACCAATAGGAGTCAATTATCAATGGTCTACGCACTCGAACCATCACTGTCGGACAAGTTACCTCCACACACTGATCTACCACTGATATCATCTTGTTGATTGAGAGGATCGAAAATCAATGAATGATTTGAGCCAAAGCTCAAATACCACCTGATGAAATCAACCTTTCTATGTGAATGAATGTTTGCTGTTGAGTATGAACAACAAGAACAAACACAGGTTGATTTCTCCCAAGGATCTTTTCTAATCTCTCAATCAATAAACATGAACCATGGTACGAAAACCCATGATAGATGATATGATATCAGTGTTGTGTATGATTGTGTGTTTTATATGTTAGAATTGCAAGAAATAATAATAACTGCTTAATTGATTGATCGTTCAAAAGCTTACAAAGGATTAGGGTAGTATGCTATTTATAGCCTATATAAAGAGCTATATAAAATTACTAAACTACCCTTATGTAAATGAAAATTACATAAATATTCCTAAGTCTATAAGTTGTCCACTGTTGATGATTAGCTGTCCGCTGTGGATGTTAAGATGTCCGCTGTTGAAGTCAGATCACTTGTCCGCTGTGCTTTGGATACTGTCCGCTGTGAAGTGTTTGCATTGTTTGTTGTGTGCTGTGGGATGTTCATCCGCTATGGATGAACATCCACGGTGGAGTGTTCATACGTTGTGGATGAACATCCGCTGTGGACAGGCATCCATTGTATGTTACTCATCCATTGTGGGATGTCTTCATCTGCTGCAAGGACTTGGTCTTGATCTTCATCAGCTGCATCTTCTTGCACATCCGCTGTGGGCAGTTCTTTATCCGCATTGGAGCTTTTGTTCATCCGCATTGCAGTACTTCATCCACTGCGGGTACTTGTTAAAATTTCTTTTATGTACAAATCTGAATAAATTTAAACAATGATTAGTGAATGTTATGATTGTTAATGATGCTAATGTGTTAGTTAATGATTGTTTGAATGTTAGAAGACATTATGTTTGATTATGTTTGATTATGGCAAGCATCATCCTTTAAATCATTAATCCATAAATGCACTTGTTGAGTCCAACAATACTCCCCCCTAAGGATGATGTTGCCATCCTTTTAATGTTTGCTTGTTAATGTTTTGTTTGATGTAAAATGTGTGTGTGTTTGTTTTTAATTTTCTCTCTCCCACTCGTGAAGAGAGAAAAATATACAAGTGTTGTGTTTATATACAACTGACAAAAGACTATCTGCTGTAGGTATAATGTTCGTATGCTGTGTGAATAGTTGCTTAAAATTTAATTTTAAGTCATGTGCTATGAATTACTCATACGCTGTATGAACAGAGTGTCCGCAGTACATTTTTATATTGTACATTGTGGACCCCTTGTTTGTTGTACAGTGTTCATAGCAGATGGGCATTTGTACATATGTTGTGCACACTTGTGTGAAAAATTTACAATTGATGACTAAAAAGCCATACGCTGTGGTTGACCATAGTTTTCAAAGCAGATGAACATTTGTTCATACGCTGTGGACACGTTGAAAAAAAATTATTTGGTTGTTTACAGCGGATGAACACTTGTTCATGCGCTGTGGATCCTTGAAAATTGTTTGATTGTTTACAGTGGATGAACATTTGTTCATGCGCTGTGAACACTTGAATTGTTTTGTTTTATTATTCACAGTGGATAAGCATTTCTTAATGCACTGTGAACACTTGAATATGATTTGTGAATGTTTACAGCGTATGATTACCTATGTGCATACGCTGTATACACTTGCACTGTTTCTACAATGGATGACTAATGTAAGTTATGTGCTGTGAAATGGCACTGTATTCACAGCAGATGTCTTGTCAACATCATGCGCTGTGAACACTTTTATGTTCACAAGTGGATAGCAGATGTTTCTTTGTTTTGTCCGCTATATACACTTAGTGTATTTTGCATGTTATGATGGTTACTGTAGCTACAACGAATGTATGTTTGTGTGTCTGCTGTGACAACAGTTTTCAAAAATTTCATATTTTTGTTTGTTTTGAACTAATGTCTTTCGAAGCATATGTTTGATAAAATTTTCTTTCGGAAGAACATTTGTTTGATGAAACTTGTTTAAATCAAAATGTTTGTTTAAATCTTTGATTTAAAATGTATCTAAAATGCTAAAATTTTAACATGATCAATATATGGATGTTAAGATATTACTCATAAGAAATATTTGCAGTATTGTACATTTGTATGTGTGTCAAACTGTTGTGTTTGGGTGTTGACTTGATTTGGCTTTGTTTAAAACTCAAATTTTAGAAATTTTCAAATTTTAAAATGTGTGAATATGCATAATTCTGCTGCCTTTGATATTTCCATGTTTAATTTCTCTCCCTAAATTTTTGCACAGTTATAAAAATCTTTTATAAAAAATGACAAAAATTTATATGTGTTTGAGTGGAAATTATCAAAGTCCAAATTTATTGCTTGTTTGTTAAACATTTAGTAAGATCACATTGAATCTTACTAACAAATGAATGTGTTGCTTGGTTTAATCATGAATCAGTGTCACATACCATGAGATCATACTAGTCTAAAATTCTCACTGAGTGGTTTGAATGTTTTTAAGAATAGACATAGACTAATACAATATTGATTGCAGATATTAGATCTACTTAAACTCATGCATGGTATTAATGATTGATTGAAAGAGTGAGTGATTATCATGATTTGAGTTGACTGATATGAGTTGTATGTACCCCACATCTGATTGTATGTTTGGTACAACCCCCTCAAGATATGCTAGAAAGCACTTTCAATACTTAAGACCTAGCTACTTAGGAGTATAAATGCTCAATTTAATCAATGATGTTTTTATCCTTATTGGGATTCTTTTTCACTTCACTTTGGAAGGTGATCCTCTTTGGCATTCCTTTGATTCATTCACAAGGAATGTAGTCTTAAAGACTTTATTGGTTGTTCATCTATAATGGATGTGTTCCTCAATGGGAATCATTTTGGATCATGATTTAAGTCATTCAGGTCTGTGCTTAGCATAACAAAGAATGCCTTGGTGTACTCCAGGTCTATGGAAATCATAACAAAGGAGACACTTATATGATTGAGCAATTTATAAACTGTTTCACTTGGTGTATTGTAGTTACTTTATAAGCAACCTATATTGGATAGATTAATACCCACCATAAACCAATATGTGTTGTTTGACCATACAATCATGAGAATTTAGTGCTTCACTATTGTATGTTAGTTAGGTGTCCCATGCTGAGCCTATCCACACATCAAACAAAATACTGTCAGTCTTTATTAGTGGAAAAATGACTCAAATGAAGAACTAAGCTAGTGTACTATCATTTCTCATGACTGGTATATGTGATTCAATGTGTTTAAGAAAATGTTTGTTTAATATCTTGATTTTGAAAGATAAATGTTTGATGTTAAAATTGGACTTTGGAAAAATCAAGCTTGTTTGATTTTAATGTTTTGAAAAACATTACTTGTTTGATTCATAGTTGATCATACCAAGTGACTTAACCAAGAATTCAAATCTTGTTGACTCAAATGGTTTTGAAAATTGGTTAGCCAATTGATTGTCTGTATGGACTTTGATCAACTTGATCAGACCCTTTTCTGAGAAGTATCTCAGAAAGTGATATCTGATCTCTATGTGTTTTGATTTTGAATGTTGAATAGGACTGTCAGTGATAAACATGGCAGCAGAGTTGTCAATGTGTATAGGTGTTTGAAAAAAATTAAAGCCGTACTCAAGCATTTGGTTTTGAATCCAAAGCACTTGAGAACAGCATGCAAAAGCAGCTATGTATTCTGCTTTAGTTGTTGACACAGAGACATTTGTTTATTTCTTGTACTGCTAGGAGATCAGTCTTGATCCAAGAAATTGACAACCTCCTGTTGTAGAGTTTTTGTTTTGATTGCATCCAGCATAATCACTATCTGTGTATGTAGATAAAGAGAAATCTCCATCATTTAGATACCACAAACCAAGTTTTATTTTGCCTTTTCGATATCTAAAGATTCTCTTTACTGCATTTATGTGTGATTCTTTTAGATCTGCTTGGTATCTTGCACACATGAAAACTACATACATGATGTATGGTCTGCTTGCTGTTAGGTACATCAAGGAACCTATCATGGATCAGCTTGGTATCTTGCACACATGCAAACTGCATACTACTTGTTGGAGGAGTTGTAACTATTGTACTCGAAGGAGATGTGTTTGTTTTCCTTGGAGGATCAGTAGTTAAAGGAACATCTATGGTTGTTGGTGGAACCATTGGATACTCATTGTTATCCTTGGTACCTGAAACATCAAAATAAGATGTGTCAAATGATTTTGTTAATGCTTCAATATCAAACAACCAGTCTGATCCATTGACTTTCTTAGTTAAAAAGTGTTCATTAAAAACAACATCTCTTGTTTCTTCCACTATGTTCAGTCTTGGATTGTATACTCAGTAAGCGTTTGAGCTTCTGGAGTATCCAACAAAAAATCCATCATTTGCTTTTGGAGCAAACTTAGATAATTGTTCTCTGGTGTTTAATATTGAAACAGAACATCCAAATGCCTTAAGAAATCCTATGAATGGTTTTCTTTTAAACATTAATTCATAAGTTTTTTGGAATGTTCTTTGATGATTAATGTTCTGTTTTTTATGTAGCAAGCTGTATTGATTGCTTCAGTCCAAAAGGTTATGGGCAATAGAGAGTCAGCTAGCATTGATCTGGTTGCTTCTATCAATGTTCTGTTCCTTTTTTCAGCTACTCCATTTTGCTGAGGAGTTCTTGCTACACTGAATTGATGACTGATTCATTTCTCTGCACAAAAGAAGAAATGTAGTCATTCTTAAATTCAGTACCATTATCACTTCTTAAAGACGTAACTTTAAGATCTAATTGATTCTCAATCTTAGTGATAAATGATTTGATGATTTCTGCTGTTTCTGACTTGTGTAGTAGAAAGAAAACCCAGGTGAATCTGGGGTAATCATCTATTATAACAAGACAGTATTGCTTCTTTCCTATGCTTAGGATGTTTGTTGGGCCAAATAGGTCCATGTGAAGCAATTTGAGTGGTGTGTTGTTAGAGTTTACCAATTTGGACTTATTAGACACTTTATGTTATTTGCCTTTCAGACATATAGTATAGTGGTCTGTACAGAAAAACTCCTTTTGTGGTAAACCTATTACTAGATCACCTTTTAGAAGTTGGTTCATTCTGTTATAGTTAGAGTGTCCCAATCATCTGTGCCATAATTGGGAAACATCTTCTGATGCTTTTGATAGTAAACATGTTTCAGGGGTTGATGCTAAAATAGTGTTCATATCAACAATGTATGTGTTGTTATGACGTGGTGTTTTCGAAAGGATATAGTCTTCTGGTATTTGAAAACCCGTCTTGAGTATGTAGCAGTTATTGGAGTGAAATAAGGTTGTGTATCCTTTGTTGCAAATTTGGGATACACTTAGAAGATTAAACTGAAGGTTGGAACAGTAGTTGATATTCTCAAAGCTAATCAACCCATTTGAAACTGTTCCTTCACCAGTTATTCTTCCACTTGTCTTGTCTCCCCCAAAAGCTATATTTCCTCCATGTTTGCTCTTAAAATCCCAAAGAAGGGAACAATTGCCAGTCATATGTCGGGAGCATCCACTGTCAACATACCATATGTTGTCAGGCCTTCTCTGATGTCCCTATAAAAGAAAAGAAATTAGTGAGTTGGTGCAACCCAAGCCAAGATGGTCTTGGGTTTTCCGTCTTTGCTTATAACACAAATTTCTTCTAGAATGGCATTGTCTGTTGGTTTAGGAATTCTAGGTACACTACTTTTCCTTTGATTGTTTTTAGCTCTATCAGGAGAAGTACTTTGAGCTCTTCTCCTTTGAGAGATAATATCTAGTGATTGTCTGTTTTGAGAGTTATGTCTCCTTATTGGTTGTTTAAAGTTGTCATAAAATGTTTTGTCATTATTTAAAACAACTTTTTGATGAAGAGTTTGTCTTGGTACTCCTCCCTTGTTCTTATTTTGAACAATTGTCTGTTTCTCAGTTGATTTCTCAACTTGAGCTTGTTTGTTTTGCTTTTTATTTTTCTTATTAAAAAAGCAATTTGCTGTGCTGTGATTGTTTCTTTCACAAATTGAACAATAATTGTGAAAATGGCATGTTTTAGTACTGTGATTATTCATATGATAGTACTTACAGCATTTACCATACATGCATTTTTTAGTGGTGTGAGTGTATTGATCACACCATTCAAAGTATGGTAGATTTGCATTGCCTTGTTTGTTTATAACTTTTGATTTTAAATTAGATTTTAAAGGTAAGTCAAAAGTTACAGTTGCTTGTTTTTGCTGAATGGGAGCTTTGCCTTTCCCTTTGGTTGTTAGAGATGCAGTGGAAGATCCAGCTTTTCTTCCACCAGAGCAGATATCAAACCCTTTAGTCTGCTTTATGTGTTTTGTTGGTACATAAGCCACACTTGAAACCTTTTGAGTTTTAGTAATTGGTTGAGTTGGCTCATCATCCAATAAATCATCCTAATTATCATTTGTTGTTTGTTCATCAAATTCATTGTTCTCTCCTTGATAAAAGTCAGTTGGTTTGATTTGTGATGGTGCTAAACTTTTAACAAATTTTATCAAAGGTGATTTTGATGTTGATGGTTACTTTGATGATGATGATGATGATGATGATGATGATGATGATGATTGTTTGGAATCATCAGTCTTTTCATGTGTGTCAAGTAACTCACCTTGGTTGTTGGTCATTGAGTCAGGTAAAGGAATATAATTATCATTATAAGGTGGGCTGACCTTGTTATATCCTAAACCTGACGGGTCTTTGTAACCCCTTTGTTGAACAAGAAGTTCTTCGAACTTCTTGTTGCTTACCTGAAACTTCTAAAGTTTCACTTCAGTTTCCGCATGGAATGTTTTTGATTCAGTCAACGATGCAGAGAGGTGCTCAATTGAGCTGCTAGTGTTAGTTTATCGGACATTAGTTTGTCTAAGTCATTTTGTAATGAAAGTATTTTGGTTGCATATTGTTTATGTTCTGATTTTAAGCTTTCATTCAAAATGTTTGTTTCAATAACTTTTTTTGAAAGTTTGTCTGCATGCTCTCTATATCTATTGACTTCATCAATACATGCTTGTGTGTAGAGTTTTTCCCTCACCTCTTTTAGGATTTCTAAAATTTTATGAGGTCTTCCCTCACCTCTTTTAGGATTTCTAAAATTTTATCTTCAATGTCTGCCATGAGGGCATGATCTGGAGATGGAATTTTAGCCTCATACATGCTCCAATCACACTCACCATCTTGTTTTATGATCATTGCAGATGATTTGGGATGTTGATTTGGCTTTATTATGTGATTTGTGGTGGGGTTGGTGCAGTAGGGATGCTAATTGGAGGTAGAACATGTCTGTTTAAGTGATAGCTACTGGATGTTTCTGATTGATTGGTATTTCTGTCAACCCTTGGCTGCTGGCATTCTCTTGAGAAATGCCCATAAAGTTGACCATTGTAGCATCTCACCTTGGATTTATCAAAACCAATCTTAGTTTTCTTATCCATGCTCAACCCATGATTTCTTTGCAAAAATTGTTTTGATCTATAGGCAATCATTTCCATAGACCATTAAAGATCCATCTCTTCAACCATGTCTGGTGGGGGCTCATCCAAGTCTTGTTGAATAAGTTGGGATAGTGTTAGACTGGCACCCAAATAAGCTTCAAAACTTGTCGTAAAGGCTGCATATGCTGCTTTTTGCTCTTCACTTTGTAATATAATTGAGAGAGCATCCATGGGCTTCTCAAGTCTATGTATGTTGTGAGTCTGTGTTTGTTGCTGTTTGTTTGAATTTGAGGTGTGTGGATGATGTTTGCCTTGAGGTGTAGTTTCATGTGAAGCATGCACACCAGTCTTTTTGGACTTTTGTTTGGTACTGGATGTTTCTGGAGCTGAGAAAAAGGATGTTTCACTTGAATCTAAGAATTCTTCATCTTTATCTTCTCTAGTGCTTGTCAGAAATGCACTGTTTGTTTGTTGTTGTCCTTTGAATTTGTAAGCCTTTACATGTCTAATGTGATTGTTATTTCTATATTTTTCATCTAGCTCTAGAGCTTCAACTTTGGCTACTAGTGAGTCAAGGGATAAGGCTTCCAAATCCAGTGTTGCTTTCATCAATGACACTGACTGAGTCAAGCTTTCAGGCAGTGTGTGCAACATCTTTTTGTTGATTTCAACAGCTTCATATTTCAGTCCATACACAATCATTTCATTTACTAACTAGACATATCTATGTAGCTGTTATGGGATAGATTCTCCCTGAATGTGATGGAAAGTTTCATATTGGGTCCTTAATTTTTTTTTCTTGATTTCTCGTATTTATTCACTTCCTTCACACATTGTGTAAAGTACTTTCCACACTTCATGAGCTGTTTTGAAATTTTCAACATGGTTAGTATACTGTATGCCTTCATGTCTGTTTTAACCCTCTTGAGGTCATCACCAACTACGTTTTTCAAGCTAACTGGCTTTTGTATGTTGTAATCAGGTCCAAGAGTCAAAGGAATGAAAGGACCCTCAGTTGAAGAAGTCCATAAATCAGGGTCTTGAAAAATTATCCAGTTCCTGAACATGATCTTCCATTGTTTGAAGTCTGACTTGTTCTTTAGTCTGGGTGGTTTTAAACCACTGTTTGTTCCTGAAATTTCATCAGCCATGATTGTTTAATTTTAACCTAATGTTTTAAGTTAAATTTGTTTGATGATTTTAGCTTGATGAAAAACTTGTTTAATCCTAAAGTCTCTAGGATATGTTTGTTAATAGAGTCACCCTTTTATAAATTTACATACCGAATAAAGGAATTAATTAATCAAAATTAATTAATGTCTAATTTTAGGTCAGTTTCAAATCTCGGTGAAAAAAAAGGAATATTCTCTCAAGGGAATATCAACTTTTTTTAATGATGTCAGTCAAATAAAGTCAAAACCCTAAAAACACAGAAATTGTTTTTAACAGTTACCTTTTTTGGATCAAAAAGTAACTTTTTCAAAAATTTCAAAAGAAGATTATATGTCTTCTTTGATTTTCCTGTTGAACCAACACAATCACCGTAGATTACGAAGGTTATGAATGATCAAACCTAGGGTTTATTCTAGGGTTTTTGGTGGCGGTTATGCTATTCTTCACAGAATAAATAATTTGTTTGTTGATTGAAGAACAAAAACCTGATTCAAGTGAGTTTTTCACTAGAATATGATGATTTTAAACACTTTGAACGATTCAAAATGTTCAAAACGATGTGTGTTTGATGAAAATTTGATGAAACAGTACTCGAATGAGTGTTTTATCAAAAACCCTTAAACCGATAAGGTTTTTCAGGTAATGAGATGATTCTATTTTGAAAACAGTGTTTGAATGATGAAAATTGATAGAAAATACCCGTGTATTGTTATATCAGAACCCTTTAAATCCGATGTGGTTTTTTAGAGAGTTTTTATGATGAACACGTTTGAAACTCGTGTATGAATACTGATTTGAGCTTTAAAACCACAGAAACTTCACAATTCAAAAAAACAGATTGAGAAATCATGTTTTTTAAGCATTTGATGAGTGCTAAGAGTAGAAGAAGGTTGTTGTGATGTATTTTTAGCTCGTAAATGTATGGTTTGAAGCTAATGAACCATTGATATCATCTTGTTGATTGAGAGGATCGAAAATCAATGAATGATTTGAGCCAAAGCTCTGATACCACCTGATGAAATTAACCTTTCTATGTGAATGAATGTTTGCAGTTGAGTATGAACAACAAGAACAAACACTGGTTGATTTATCCCAAGGATCTTTTCTAATCTCTCAATCAATAAACATGAACCATGGTGCGGAAACCCATGATAGATGCTATGATATCAATGTTGTGTATAATTGTGTGTTTTGTATGTTAGAATTGCAAGAAATAATAATAACTGCTTGATTGATTGATCGTTCAAAAGCTTACAAAGGATTAGGGTAGTATGCTATTTATAGCCTATACAAAGAGCTATATACAATTACTAAACTACCCTTATATAAATGAAAATTACATAAATAATCCTAAGTCTATAAGTTGTCCGCTGTGGATAATTAACTGTCTGTTGTGGATGTTAAGATGTCCACTGTTGAAGTCAGATCACTTGTTCGCTGTGCTTTGGATGATGTCCGCTGTGAAGTGTTTGCATTGTTTGTTGTGCGCTGTGGGATGTTTATCCACTGTGGATGAACATCCGCTGTGGAGTGTTCATACGCTGTGGATGAACATCCGCTATGGACATGCATCCGCTGTATGTTAATCATCCGCTGGTCGAACATCCGCTGCGAGCACTTGGTCTTGATCTTCATCCGCTGCATCTTCTTGTACATCAGCTGTGGGCATTTCTTCATCCGCATTGGTGTACTTCTTCCGCTGTGGGTACTTGTCAAAATTTCTTTTATGTACAAATCTGAAAAAGAAATTTAAACAATGATTAGTGAATGTTATGATTGTTAATGATGCTAATGTGTTCGTTAATGATTGTTTGAATGTTAGAACACATTATGTTTGATTATGGCAAGCATCATCCTTTAAATCATTAATCCATAAATTCACTTGTTGAGTCCAACACCATCTCCAATCATCACTGAACCGGGAACCACTAGAGTTTCGAAAATCATGCTAATCACCGACAAAGAAGAAGCCAAGCCAAAGAAGGAAACAACACTAATCATAAACTTTGATTGGAGTACTAAAATCAAAGAAACTGAAGAAGAGGTTAATCATGCTCTGGTGGCTGAGGTGGAAGATAGTGACGTGGATTCAGTTGAAGATTTTGATCCTTTCAAGGAGTTCAAGTGTGAAACTCAAGATGAAGGTGTTTGTGAAGCTGGTGTTACATGTTCAAGCTCAAAGGTAAAGGTTGGTGAGGTTCTTGAAGATAAGGATTGTTGTGAAGCTGTTATGGAAAGGGTGCAAGTTTGTGAAGCTGCTAAAAATATGGAAGTAGTTCAAGTTCAAAATAGTGAAGCTGCTGAGATCAGAAGCAACAGGGAAGTGAAACAGGTGGAGTGAAGCTGGAGATTCATGATCAAGAAGACCACGAGGCAAGTCAAGCAAAGGAAGAAAGGAACAAAGCTACTGAGGAGGAAGAATACAAATGGAACTCTCCCGTCTGTCAATGTGAAAAAGCCCTAACTGCCCTAACTGCTGAAAAAGTGGTTATCGGTCTTCATTATGTGGTAATTCAAGACATGTGTTCTCCTCCCTGCAAAATTCGTTTATTCAGGGTTTATAAAGCTAACAGGTTGTTATTTGAAAATGACAAAGGAATTAAAACAAATTAACTAAGAACTTAAAGAATAAGTCTAAATTTTTTATTAAATTAAATGAGGCTTTAAAGGAAAAAAGCATTTAAAAAGAAATCTTTTGGAAAGAAATGTTGAAATAAATACTTTAACTAAACGTGTGGCACTTGCTGAATTTGAAAGAAGCAAATGGAAAATCAAACTTGAAAGATGGACCATATCTGGGATGAAACATGAGGATCTTTGCAAGAAACAACGAGGGGCTAAAATTAAGACTGGTTTGGGAAGTGAAGAAACTACTCATGTTTATCCTCCTCATAGTACTTATTGTTATTCTCTTATGCCTACACCTCATCAAACTAATGAAATAATTCAAAAATATACTAACAATTTGTATGCAGGTTAGAGAGAGTTAATCATAAGGAAATCCAGGAGGAGTATGGTTATGGTGCAAGTAGTGGCCTTGGCAGCTCTAGTATTAATACTTGTGATTCCATAAAGTCTTCCATAGACAATAGTTTAAGTAGATTTGTTTCCCAAAAGTCTAATACAGACAATGGTTTGTGTAGTTCTAGCTCTAGTTTAGCCTGTTCATCTTCAGATGTTTATGAATTGAATCGTGATGTTTCAAATGCTTGTGTTAATGAAAATGATGCTTGTTCGAGTAAAGTTTTCGACAGACAAACAAAATCAAATTGTTTTGAAAAGTTCTTATCTCATCCAATTCCTTCTTTTACACCAATTCGGATTTCTAAACCTAAGGAAAAGGAGACAACTTCCTCAAATGTCAGTAACAGTAATGTAAATGAACCGAAACCTGCTAAAATTAAGGTCATAAAAGGAAAATTAAAAGAAATGTATGACTCTTATAGTGATTCTGATTAACACATGTCTGAATGTGAGGAAGAGATATCAATAGATCAAGCTCTTGTTTCAAAATGTAAGAAGAAAGGTTAAAAATCATTGTTTTAGATGTAGGAAGGATGATCATGCAGTTAAATATTGTCTTGAGTCTATTGGTAGAAATGTAAATAATAGTTCATTAGAGATTAAATCATTTTGTCAATAATTTTTTTTGTAAAAAATCTTTAGTTCCAAGACCTAAGTTAGTCAAAACTTGGGCCCCAATTTCAACTGTTAAGCATTTTTCTTCTAATGCTAGTATCATTCCAGAAAAGCTATCAATAGCTATTGGCATGTTGATAGTGGATGCTCCAGGCATATGACCAGGTTGAAGGACTTGCTTACTAACTATCGTATAATAAATGGAGGATATATTGCTTTTGCTAGAGACAAGAAAGGAGGAAAGATGATCGGTCAAGGGGAAGTATCAAATGGTTTTTTAACTCTGGAGAAACTGAACTATGTCCTAGACCTAGCATTCAATCTCTTAAGTGTATCACAAATCTATGATAAAGATATTACAGTGTTGTTTATGTCCAACGAATGCTTGTTTCTTAAACAAGAGTTTACTATCCCAGAAGATTTAATGATCATGCTTGCTCCAAGGAAGAATGATACCTATCTGCTAGATATGGGATCAAAAGAATCCACTTCAACCTTTGACATGTCTCCTGGCAAAAGCTTCATGTTCAGAATCTTTTTTATGGCATAGACGATTAGGACATGTTAATTTTAAGAATATCAATAAGTTGGTTAAGAAGAATCTTGTTAGGGGGCTACCACTAAAGATTTCTCAGTGGTAGAAAAGTGCATAGCTTGTGCTCAAGGAAAACAACATAAAAAGCCACACAAGCTTAAACTTGAAAATACAATTTCAAAACCCCTTGAATTGTTACATACTAACTTATTCGGTCCTATTAGTGTTAAATCCATTGCTAAGAAATCTTGTTATTTGGTTGTGACAGATGACTATTCAAGATACTCTTGGGTAAGATTTCTAGCACACAAGGGAGAAACCACAGAAGAGTTGCAGAAGTTGATCCTCTCAATTGAAACCATCAACAAAAGGAAGGCTATGGCCATTAGAAGTGATAATGGAACTGAATTCAGAAATCATATCTTTGATTCCTTCTGTGCAAGCAAGGGATTCTAAGATAGCTTAGTGTTGCTAGGACACCTCAATAAAATGGTGTTGCTGAAAGGAAGAATCGGACCCATATTGAGGCAGCAAGGACTATGCTGATTGAATCAATGCTTCCAATTATTTTCTGGGCAGAATCAGTCAACTGTGCATCCTATGTATTGAATAGGTTCTAATTGTGAAAGACAAGATGAAGACTCCTTATGAGCTTCTCCGTAAAAGGAAACCCTTGATTGACCTCTTCCGTCCGTTTGGTTGCTCGTGCACTTTGCTGAATACTCAAGCTTGGAAGTCAAGGTTTGGTGCAGTCTCTAACGAATATTTCTTCATTGGTTATTCTACCTCACAAAAGGCGTATAGGGTGTACAACAAAAGAACGCGTATTTTGCAGGAATCCTTCTATGTTGAATGGCAGGAGTCAAATTTACCAAACACGGGGTCTGACCCAGAATGGTTCTATGACTCCAACACTGTCTTGAAATCATTCAACCTTGGAGTATATGATGATGATGTTGTTTCTCAAACCAATGTGCAAATCATTCCTCCACCTGAACCCCATCAACAACCACCAACTGACCCTCCACCTCCACCTCCATTTGATCCTCCACCTACACCTTCACCATAACCAATTCCTCCCTCATAACTAATTTCCCCTTCACAACCATCACAAACTGCATCTTCTTCTCAATCCAAACCATTAACCCTTAACACTAATTTCAAAACCATAAAAGATCACCCACATGATTACATCATCGAATCTATTACAGATGGTGTAAGAAATCGAAGTCAGTCTGGATTGATAAATGAATGCCTCTATGCATGTTTCTTATCTCAAATTGTTCCTAAAATTATCTCAGCAGCACTTCAAGACCCTAGTTGGGGTGAATCTATGAAGTTGGAGCTTTAGCAGTTCAGGAAATTGAAAGTTTGAATATAAGTTAATCTTCCTCCAAATAAGTTTCCCATTTGTACCAAATGGGTATTCAGGAACAAGCCAAATGATCGAGGTTTGGTAGTAAGAAACAAAGCAAGACTAGTTATTCAGGGATTTGCTCAGGAGGAGGAAATTGACTACATTGAAGTGTTTGCTCTGGTTGCCCGCATTGAAGCCATCAAAATCTTTATTGCTCACACTACTCAGAAGAACTTTAAAGTTTTTCAGATGGACATGAAGTGTTCATTTCTCTATAGGAACATTGATGAGGAGATTTATGTTTGTCAACCACTAGGTTTTGAGGATCCAGATTTTCCAGAGATGTATATAAAATTGAAAAATCCTTATATGGATTGCATCAAACTCCCCGCATCTAGTTTGAAACACTGACACAGTATCTACTTAGCAAGGGTTTCTCTTGTGGTACTATAGATATGACACTATTCAAGAAGGAGGTTGATGGTGAGATGTTGATTGTTCAAGTGTATGCTGATGATATCAATTTCGGGTCAACAAATAAGAAATTGTGTAGAGAATTTGAAAAGGTAATGAAGGATTGCTTTGAAATAAGCATGATAGGGGAGATGTGCTTTTTCTTAGGGTTGCAGGTTGAACAAAAGCCTGATGGTATTCTGATTTACCAAGAAAAGTACATTCAAGAGATTCTTAAGAAGTACAAGATTGATGATGCTTCTCCAAAATTCACTCCATTTACTGCTCAAACCTGCTCAACTCCAGATGATAATAGGAAATCCATGGATGCTCATCGTTATCATTCCATGATTGGATCTCTCATGTATCTCACTGTAAGTCGTCCGGATAGTACATTCTCCATGTGCTATTGTACCCGTTATCAAGCCAACCCAAAAGAATCACATGAAAAAGCTATTAAACGCATCTTTCGTTACTTAAAGGGTTCCTCTCATTTGGGTCTTTGGTATCCAAAAGGAGGTAACTTTAATTTACATGCTTATTCTGATAGTGATCATGGTGGTTGTAGGATTAACAGGAAATCCGTCACTGGAGGATGTCAATATCTTGGGGATTGCCTTGTTTCATGGCAGAGCAAGAAGCAGACAATAGTATCTCTATCTACAGGATAAGCTGAATATGTTGCATCAAGCTGTTGCTGCCAAGTGCTTTGGATTCAACATTAGATAATGGAGTATGGAATCAATTTCCTTCATACACTACTCTTTTGTGACAATGAAGAAGCTATTGGAATTGCCAAAAATCCAGTTCATCACACTCGTACCAAGCACATTGAAATAAGGATTCATGCAATTCGGGATGCTTAGGAAAAAGGTTTCATTGATATTATCCCAATTGATACAAAGAATCAATAAGCTGACCTTTTCATTAAAACATTCGACAAACCTCGTTTTTATGAATTGATCTCCATGCTGGGATTAATATCTTTTTGAAAAATCTTTTCCTAAAAATTTGTGTAAAAAGTGTAAATAATTCTTTTATGTTCATCTTTTCTTTCTTTCAAGCTTGAGAAACTTCTAGTCCCATATTCCTTCACTCTTTTTGCTCTTTATATATATATATATATATATATATAATATTGAAAACAAAAATTTCTCTTAGATGACAATAAAATAGAAATTTCAGGGGAGAATAAAGAATAAACTCTTAAACTTTTTCAATTTTGTATTTTCAGGAACCCTGAAAAAAAGGTTTGAAGGAGGTCAACAGCTTTGTGTTGGGATATGCTTGGTAGGCTCAGCCCGAAAACAAAGTAAACGGTGATCGTGTAGCCAAACTAAAGTTCAAGAACTCGGTGATAAGGATTATCCCCTTGACATCTTGGCCTGCACAAAGTTACAAGTCCTTGTCAAAAACGGTTTGAAAGCTTCAAATCTCTGTTTTGATTTCCCCAAAATCCCCAAATCTCCCTATCCCTAAGTCCTAAATGATGCTTCTTTGAATTGAAGCTTCTCATTAGCTCTTCAGAATTATATCTTGTTCTTATCTCCTCTGCTATGTGTGAACATTGACCTGGATTGATGATCTTCTCTGTTATATGTGAGTATAGACCTAGAGCTCTCATCAGCATACTCAGATGATCATCTCCACTGTTATGCGTGAGTATAGACCTGGAGCTCTCATCATTTGTTCCTAAATTAAAGTCATAATGCTTCTAAAATCAAGATCATTGTTGAAATCTAAAAAGAAAATCAAGCAGAGTTAATCATATTGCTCAACAAACCATGAGGACAGGATGAGTGCTTTGCCCAATGTCTATGGTGACCAAGTTACTAGAGCTTCTTTAATCAAACCCAAAACATGATAAAGACAGCTATAGATTACGTGTTCAAAAGAATAAGGCATGGTTTTAAAAGGACAAACATATCAGCAATCCCGCCAATCTATGACTCTCAGGAAAATTTCTTGAAAAATAAGTGCTTATATTCTTTTATTCTTTTTGTTTTTGGTTTTATTTATTAACAAATATTTTATTTTTTTTGTTTTTGTGTTGGTTTTATGGGGCAAAGAAGTTTTTCTCGAAAGTTTTGGTTTATAAATCCTAAAAATTTCATAAAAATTAAAAAAATCTAAATTTATTTTTTGTTAACTGTTAAGTCCTAGCGAAACTAAGTTTCGCTGGCTCTTTCACTAAGCGAATCTATGGATTCGTCAGCACTGATTAACATGATTCCAAATATTCTACCGAGCGCTCTCAGCGAAACTAGAGTACATATATAGAACAGTGCTACATCAGTTTCTCATATTCACGAAACGACGAAACTGAGCCCTAGTTTTGTTGATACGATCAGCGAAACTATGTCTTTGACCAGCGAAACTAAACTAAACTTCAAAATTCCCAAGTGAAACTAGTCATGCTGTCCACGCTTACTTAACAGTTTAGCCGGGACAAGCTTCAGCGAAATCAGTCACATAATTTAGTGTCTAGGTCATAGCGAATCTATACTTTCTCAGCTGCGAAACTATAATTTTGACATCAGCGAAACTATAGATTCGCTCGGACATATAATGTGTGTCCGAGTCACAACGAATCTATACTTTCTTTGCTGTGAAACTATAGTTTTGGCATCAGCGAAACTGTTAAATTTTTAGAATTTTTATGTTTTTGTTCTATTTCGTTAATTAATTCTTATACCAATGCTTTAATTGACCAACTTCTTTTTGTTTTTCAGATTCAAATGGCAAATCTAACGTTCGATGATTGAACCAATATAGTGGCACTGCTGGACGACATCGATCCAAAGACCATTTTAGAGATTGTATCAAGTGGCTAAAGGAGTCCCAAATCAGTTATGCTATATCCCACATGCCTGTTATCTATGATCTTTACATCAGAGATTTCTGGAGGACAACAAAGTATGACCTTGGGACTAGTCCATACCAGATCACAGCTAGGGTTCATAGTCATGACATTGCTATCACTACTATTGCTAAAGTATTTAAGCTAGAGGAGGATTGTGGAGAGGAGGTAGTGATGTCTGAGGCAAAAGTTTTGGAGCTCAAGGAAAGAGATTATGAAGTCATTCCTGTCAAAGGAATGGAGATACATTGCACATGTCTTCATCATGTGCTTGGACCACAGGAAAGGAGGATTGGATGGACTGAATCTACATTGGGCCAGGGCCATGATAGTGCTCTGTGGAGGGCAGAAGGCCAATATAGCTAAGCTGACATTTGATTGTATGATTGAAAACATATGGCTTTGAAGAAGGACAGATGGGTGTTGTATCCAGATTCGTGCGATTGCTGTTAGATGATCTAAAGCCTGATTTGCCCAAACATGGAGAAATTAAGAGACTGGTTCAAATGAACACCAGAATCTTTTCTAACTGCTCTGGTATGAGACATGATTTCATTGGGAAAATCACATATCTTTGGGAGAATATGTACCAAGTTGAAAAGTGGAATTATATCAAAAGACTGATAGAAAATGAAAACAGAGATGCAGTAGAAAACCATGAAAGTGGGCTGAAGCTATCAAGAAGAGGAAGAGATATGCCAAGGATAAAGAGTATAATTTGGAGGATGAGATAGATGAGGTTGAAGAAGATTTGAAGGTTTAGTGAGGGAAAAGGACTAAGAAGAAAGCAGATCAGGGGGAGCCAGCTGATGTTACTGAGAGGATAACCAAACACAAGCAAAAGTGTTTTCTGAAGCTTTTGAAAGGAGGGATCCTAAATCGATGTTAGACCAAGATGTTATTCTAAACCTGAATACATTCTTGGCTAATGAATTAGGGATGATTAAGATGAAATTGGTGACTTAAGAGTTAAGAGTGAAGAAGAATGATAAAGAGATGGAAAGCATGAAGAGATTGACGCTGGATCAATAGTATCTAATCAGGAGGCTACTCAGAGAAGTAAATGAGCTGAAACCAAATGCTAGCCTGCCCAACCAGTTAACCCAAGCAGAGTTGGACGATCTCACTGATACATCCAAGTATTCTTTTCTAAAAGTGGGCAGTTCAACAAGGGTAGGAGAGGGAAAGAGTGGATCTGGAGCTGGTGTTAGTGGTGGTGATGTTGGTGGAGCTGGAGCTGGTGTTAGTGGTGTTGATGTTGGTGGAGCTGGAGCTGGTGGTAGTGGTGTTGATGTTGTTGCTTGAACTTATTTTTCTAGATTTGAAAAGATCATTGTTTTGATGATTTTTACATCTTTTAAAATCATTACTAGTGGTCATGTCCAATCAACACTTGATTACCATTATTTCTAATTTGTTTTTACCTTTTTCTTTAAATCAAAAATTACTTAAATTTCCAAATTTTTTAGATCATGATCACCATATATATGGATCATCTCAATCATCTCCAAACTCATAAATCAAAACATATCAAGATCAAAAACACCAATCATACATACATGCGTATATACAATACATACATAAATATTTACCTAGATAATAAACTTTTATCATGTGTTCTTAGTTTTCATTTTATCAAAATACACTTTAAAAACCCACAAAGATTTTAGATCATGATCACCATTATTCATGGATCATCTCAATCATTTATGAAATCCAACAGTATGATGAGCTCAAGAACATCATACACACATACATTCATGAATCACCTATTTCCATCTTCTTTTTAATAGATTTTATTTGATGTATGGGTTTCTTATAATGTTCACAAGTCAAGATCATAAGTTGATCATCTTGTATGTAAAAATCAAAGAAAAATGTAAAGGAAATTCCAAAATCATCGACATCAAACACACACACACACATATATACAAGGTTCACACACACATATATACATTCTTTTAAAACCCATTTTTGTTGTTTAAAAACCATCGTTGGAACCTTGGATTTCAAGAAAATATAGTTTTTGGTGAACAAAACTTACAATAATCATTCATTTGTCAAGTTAGAAGAGATTTTTAAAGAAAACATTCATACCCTAGGATTGATAACTTTAAGAAATATGAAGGATTTCTTAATGATTTCTTCTCCTTTGAGTTGGATTTTTGCAAAATCTTGCACCAAACTCACAAGGGATCCTTGAAATTGGTTTTTTGAAGCTAGAATCAAGCTTTGGATGATCAAAATCAAAGGAAATGGGGGAGCTTTGGGTTGAATTCAACCATGAGGTTTAGAGAGAGAGAGATGAGAGAGAAAGTATGTGTAGATGAATGATAGAGAAATGGTTGAGTGTGGAAATGTGTGGAGTGTTCAAGTGTATATATAGCTAATAATTAGTGATTTTTAAATTAAAATAATCATTGTTTTTAGGCTAGATATTTAGATACTGGGTCCCCAAGTGGGACACCACCTGGTGTCGCTCTCGTTAAATTTAATTTTATTTTCTAAAACTTTAAATGTTCGGGTTTTGAAGGACTGGTGAAGGGTGGTCAATGCAACGATTTCAAAAGGTGGGGAGATTTAGAACACTTAGTAGATCAAATAAGGAATCAGTTAGTGATGAAACAATGAACACAAGTAAAAGAACAATAACAAGAACACTCAAATATGGTTTTTCAAGAATGATGTATATTGTTCTTAAGTTCTTACAAGTGTTACAAAGCTTAATATAAGGATACAAGTACTTGAGATACTTTATACTACATCCTATAACCGGTCATACTTTGAAGGCCAACTGGAAAGGCTTATCTAGACAACAAGATCAATGTAGAGCCAAAAGGCAGATTACCTTTTTACTAGTGACTATGACATGCCATATCTCACATCCTAATATATTACAAAAAGGATAAAAGTACATAGTTGGAAAGTTACAGACAAAAGACCTTAATCTACAGTTGACAAAAGCATGGACTTTTCACCAACTCATATAAGTTGGTGAGTCATCAGAAGTGGCGACAGAAAGTTGTTCAACTATTGTCAAAAGGTGATTTAGAGAAAGCATGTCTTCTCTATCTTTAGAAGAAATCAGTCTTTGGCTTTGGAAGACTTTGTCCTTGAAGCTTCAGAAGACTTCATCTTTGGCTTCGGAAGATATGGTCTTTTGGCTTCAGAAGATTTGATACTTAGCATAATTCACTGAGTTATATTGAATCTTTTGAAATAACTTCCTTGTACTTCACATGTGCATGCTGAGAGCTCTTTGGTTGTTCTTTAGTTGTATCAGCCTCTAAGTGTATTCCTTACAACCTCCCCCTAGGCTAATGCTACTAAAGCCTAAAAGACCTTTGCTTCTTGATCTTCATCTTTTCACGGTCCTCATTAGAATCAAGACCATTTCCTTTATGATCAGTTGGTCAGGATTTCTCAGACTCTTAAAGTATCTCCCCATGTCATAAAGATCTTGCAAACGGAGGTCAAGTATGTTTTGCCAAAAGTACAAGTCTTGACCTCCTTGATCTCTATTGACATGCCATCTTTCTGGATTGGTGGTAAACAACCAAGACACGATGGCTTTCTCAGTAGCAAGAGACTCTACTTGAATAGGAGTTGGATGAGCAGCCTCTTCTTGATCACCTTCAGGATGTTCTGATCCATCCTGAGGTGTAGAATTTGATGCCTGGACTTCTTCTTCTTCTTCTTTTCCCTTCTTATGGCCATCCTTTTTCTCTTTTTGTACTTTAACTGAGGATATTGGCCTGCAGTACGATATTGTTCTTCATTGTCTTCCTCAGTTGGGTCCTTGTCCTTTACAGGTTTAGAAGGAGATGGATCAAGACCCTAATGTGGATCAAAAGATGAAGCTGGATGTGATGTAGCACTAGGTCCAGGTTGTGTTGTCTCCTGGCGCTCAACCTTAACCTCAGCTTCAGGTGTAGCCTGACTTGGTAGAGAATACAAGTCAATCAGCTCACCCCTTTTGATCTTCTGCTTGATCACTCTAATGTGCTCAACCATGGTGGATAGAGACATTGGACCAAATCTCCTTCCAGAGATTCCATACTGCTTCAAGAAGCTTTCCATCTTTAGTCTATCAGCAGACTTCTTCAGATTGGCTCTGATGGTGGCTCTTGACCTTACAGCCTCTTCCCTTATCTTCCTCTTTGCAGTTTTTTGCTCTTTCTGCACTTGTTGCTCTAGCTGCTTGAGGTATTCGAATTCAATGTAATCATATGGTAAGGTAAGAAGGTCTACTGCCTGATAGAGACCTGTGGCACTCATGTAGGTGATCATGTTTTGTCTGTCGTGTTCCCTACCTACCTAAGTTTATTGCTCAGTAGCCATAGTCTCTGTTTTATGACTTTCCTGAATTTAGGAGAGGGTAGGAGCTTTGTAGATTCTTTTTCTCCTTCTTTCTTCTTTGATCTGGAGAAGCAGTTATAGTCTCAGCTTCCTACCTCTCCTTTGGCACTTCCATGTCAGCCAGTTCATTTAATTCATCCAAGGGGAGAGAGACGATTTCATTAATGTTGTAGATACTGGACCCCAAATAGTTTAATCTGACTTCCCTTAACTCATCATCTTGAGTGCTTGGCCTGGGGGTAGCCCTGCTTGTAGCTTTCATGAAGCCAGGGGTCCTACTTGAGCTCTCTCCCTTACCTTCCTCTTCCTCTCTCTCTTTTCCTCCTTAATCTCCTGAGGAGTCATCTTCCTTTTCCCTTTCTCACTTACATGCTTATGTGACTCAGGGTGGAGAGAGCTTTGGCCTTCATTGCTTTGTGCTACACTTGAGTGCTCGCCAGAAAGAGGCTGTGAGACACCTTCACCAGTTGGTGCCCCACTGAAGGTAATGGGTGCTGAAGTAGCTCTTGTCACAAGGTTCACATGCTCAACTACTCGGCTTTCAGCCAAGGTTTCCCCTTCGAAGCTAATCTTAGGGTCTACCTCAACATCCAGTTGACCAACAGTCTTGCCTGATAGCCTCTGTCTATATAATCTAGTTCTCAGCATGAACTCTTCAACCACCCTTCATTGAATTCTATCAGCTAACCTTGCAGCTTGCCTGTTTTGACATAGGTTGGAAAGTAAGAGGTCAACTAGATAGGTGCTCTCATAGTATCTAAGGTTGTAGAAGTTGAAGATTTCTTATTGACCTTGAGACCTAGAGATTACTAGGGCTTTCCTTTCATCATCATAGCTCTATCTCACTATTGGATTTTCAGCAAGGTGAGATGTAGTAGGAATCTCACAGACCTGTTGATGATTTCAAGTGAAGATCTATTGCAAGATTTACTGTATGATGATGAATAAATGATGAACAATCAAGAACACATATTCATAAATATTTCATTCATTCATATGGATGATGATGCTATGAGATTAGAAAGGGAGTTTGTAAGAAAATTCTCTCTCACACACACTCAACCTAATTGTTTCTCTCACTAGACTAATTCTCTCTTGTTTGTATTGTTAGTGCTTAGAGTATAAATGACTACACTTAGTCAATTTATACTCTTTACATAAATAAACAAAATTACATTTAAGCCCTAATGATTACAAAAATATTCTTCTAAGTCTGATAAATTCTCTATTATTGATGCGTGACTGCCAGGTGCTGACGTCATTCGGGACGACCGCTGATGTTGATTGTTGACTTTGACAATGGTTGATGACCAAGCTTGACTTTGGTCAATTTTTTTTGTTTTGATCATATTTTTGGTATCGCTTCACCATCTCGGTTTTGGTAATCATCATGAGATTCGGTACTTACGTTTTGGTAAGTATCATCTTCAAATAGTCTAACAATACTCCCCCTAAGATGATGCTGCCAAAACCTTATGATTATCAAAACATTGGATGTTAATTGATATGCAATCTTGGAGTGCAGTCTTACAATTGCTCTGATACCAACTGTGGAAATTCAATAATCATAGGATCGAATATTGCAATTGTATTGTTGTTGTTTATCAGATCTGTGATGCGGAATCTTATAGACCTGTTGATGATTTCAAGTGAAGATCTGTTGCAAGATTTAATGTATGATGATGAATGAATGATGAACAATCAAGAACACATATTCATAAATATTTCATTCATTCATATGGATGATTATGCTTTGAGATTACAAAGAGAGTTTGTAAGAAAATTCTCTCTCACACACACTCAACCTAATTGTTTCTCTCACTAGACTAACTCTCTCTTGTTTGTTATTGTTAGTGCTTAGAGTATAAATAACTAAACTTAGTAAATTTATACTCTTTACATAAATGAACAAAATTACATTTAAGCCCTAATGATTACATAAATATTCTTCTAAGTCTGATAAATTCTCTATTGCTGATGCATGACTATCGGGTGCTGACGTCATTCGGGACGACCGCTGATGTTGAATGTTGACATTGACCATGGTAGACAAGTTTCACCATGGTTAATTTTCTTTGTTTTGATCATATTTTCATCTTAGCTTCATCCTATCAGTTTGACTATTCATCATGAGATTCAACACTTAGGTTTTGGTAAGTAACAATACTCTCCCTAAGATGATGCTGCCAAAACCTTATGATTATCAAAACATTGGATGTTGATTTATATGTAGTCTTGGAGTGCAGTCTTATAATTGCTCTGATACCAACTGTGGAAATTCAATAATCGTAGGATCAAATATTGAAATCGTATTGTTGTTGTTTATTAGATCTATGATGCGGAATCTCACAGACCTATTGATAATTTCAAGTGAAGATCTGTTGTAAGATTTAATGTATGATGATGAATGAATGATGAACAATCAAGAACACATATTCATAAATATTTCATTCATTCATATGGATGATTTTGCTATAAGATTAAAAAGGGAGTTTGTAAGAAAATTCTCTCTCTCACACACTCAACCTAATTGTTTCTCTCACTAGAATAATTCTCTCTTGTTTGTTATTGTTAGTGCTTAGAGTATAAATGACTACACTTAGTCAATTTATACTCTTTACATAAATAAACAAAATTACATTTAAGCCCTATTGATTACACAAATATTCTTCTAAGTCTGATAAATTCTCTGTTGCTGATGCATGACTGCCGGGTGCTGACGTCATTCGGGATGACCGCTGTTGTTGACTGTTGACTTTGAACATGTTGACCAAGTTTGACGATGGTTAATTTTCTTTGTTTTGATCATATTTTCAGCATAACTTCACCGTGTCAGTTTTGGTAATCATCATAAGATTCAGCACTTAGGTTTTGGGAAGTAGCATCTTCAAATAGTCCAAGAATACTCCCCCTATAATGATGCTGCCAAAACCTTATGATTATCAAAACATTGGATGTTGATTGATGTGCAGTCTTGGAGTGCATTCTTACAATTGCTCTGATACCAACTGTGGAAATTCGATAATTGTAGGATCGAATATTGCAATCGTATTGTTGTTGTTTATCAAATCTATGATGCGAAATCTCACAGGCCTATTGATAATTTCAAGTGAAGATCTGTTGCAAGATTTAATGTATGATTTTGAATGAATGATGAACAATCAAGAACACATATTCATAAATATTTCATTCATACATATGGATGATTATGCTATGAGATTACAAAGAGAGTTTGTAGGAAAATTCTCTCTCACACACACTTAACCTAATTGTTTCTCTCACTAGACTAATTCTCTCTTGTTTGTTATTGTTAATGCTTAGAGTATAAATAACTACACTTAGTCAATTTATACTTTTTACATAAATGAACAAAATTACATTTAAGCCCTAATGATTACCCAAATATTCTTCTAAGTCTGATAAATTATCTGTTGCTGATGCGTGACTATCGGGTGTTGGCGTCATTAGGGACGACGGCTGATGTTGACTGTTGACTTTGACCATGGTTGACCAAGTTTGACCATGGTTGACCAAGATTGACCATGGTCAATTTTCTTTGTTTGGATCATATTTTCAGCATAGCTTTACCATGTCGGTGTTGGTAATCCTCATGAGATTTGGCACTTAGGTTTTGGTAAGTATCATTTTCAAATAGTCCAACAATACTCCCTTAAGATCATGCTGCCAAAACCTCATGATTATCAAAACATTGGATGTTGATTGATGTGTAGTCTTGGAGTGCAGACTTCTCTCCCTTTTTGGTAGCATCTTCTTAGAGGCTTCAAAAAAATGCATTAAGAAAAAGACTTTGTTTTGGCACATACAGACTTTGTTTCAGCACTTGATGGATATTTCATCAGCTTGATCTTCTAGTCTCATTTTGAAGACTTGAAAATACACCTATTTGCAAACACTGTGTATTGCACAGAAGCATCAGACATTCTTCAGACTTGACATATACTCTCCCTCAACAAAAGCTTTAGAGGGTAAGGAAATTTTGTGTATGAGACACCAAGAGGAAGATCCTAGTTCTCAACAACTAGCAGGAGATCTATGAAGGAAGGAGGAGTGTTCACTTAATATCTTGAACTGAATGAGAAACTCAGGCATGTTATGGAATTCGTCACTTGTAAAAGTCTAAATCCTCTTAGTAGAGGTATTGCATGGAAGTTTTACTCCTAAATCAAAAACACATGTAAATCTACCAAAACTAAGAAAAATACTAAAAATGACAAATCTTTTTGGAATTTTAGATTTTTCAAAATTATGATATTTACAAGCATGAATCCTACAACTACAATGAGATCGTACTAATCCAAAAGCATCTACATCTAAGAATTCATAGTTGGAATCTACATAGACAAAGAACAAAGTTGATTGTAAGTATGTTTGTCCACTTAAACTCTTACAAGGATCTATTTTCAAAACTTTGTGATATTTATCATGTTTACGTTTGATTAGATATGCTAATTAAGTACACCACACTCAGAATTATGGAAGAATAACCCTCCTCATGAAATGCAAGGTGACACTTTATCACAACTTGAATCAGGCTACTTAGAGTATAAACTCTCATGATATGATCCACTTTAGGATTCTTTTTGGATTTGATCCATATTGGGATTCTTTTACACTTCACTTTGGCAGTTGATCCTCATTCGGATTCTTTTAGCTTTGATCCATATTGGGATTCTTTTAACTTTGATTTTGTTTTGGCATGCATCAACACTTTTAGTGCAATGTCAACTAGGTCTGTGCTCAGGACAACAAAAATTGTCCTTATGTTTCCTCCAGGTCTGTATTTACACACAACAAAGGAGAAACAGATGCTTTTATCAATTAGAAATTTATTAACCATTTTCATATGGTGTGTTTAGGTAACCACACAAGCAAACACTTGGAGAAGTCATTGCTTAGCAATACCCTAAGATGGTTTTGGTCCATAATACATATTGATTTAGTTCATCATAAATATGCTTATCTTGAATCCAAGTTGAGCCTACTGACATATCAAACAGAGCCTTGTCAGTCTTTATTGATCTGAGAAATAGATGCTGAAGATAGGTAGATGAGTGTACTATCATTTCTTATGTAAATGAAGAAAGATTCAAAAATAATTACATAATAGCAATATTTTTGGACTTTTCTTGATTTTCTAATTTCTTTTTAGAATTTTGGGTTTTAGTAAATAAAGCAATGGCATATGTGTTATCAAATCAATAGAGATCATCAATAGTTAGTTCATGTAGCAATGTAATCAGACTTAGCAGATGGAATGAAGCATCGGTTGTTTCTTGCATCGCCATCATAGATTTCGTGAATGATTGATGTCCTGCATTGAATCATGGTTAATTTTTTCTCCATTTGGCTCAGTTGCATCATAAGCATCATGAGCAGGAAGAACATTCCTATCAAGGGAAGGGATCAGCCACTGCTAACTTTTATTAGATTGGCAGGCCTCTGTAACTATCCCCATCACACTAGCAAATCAGTTAGATATTTCAACCCAGGCCATTACTGTCGAGTTGTCCATTAGCATCTTTATATGTGACTTGCTGGTATGTATATGATTTTGCTTTATCTGATGATGTATCAGATTCAACTCCTAAAATTGTTTTCATTCTCCAACATTATTTGATTTTAAACAAACTTACTCAACTTTAGTTTGTTTAACAACAAAAGTTTGTTTGGCTTTTGAAAATCTTTTGGTTGGTTTAGAAAATCTAGTTTGCTTTTGAAAGTTTTGTGGAGGTGTAGCAAAGGATCTGTGTCCTTGATCATGTTTGTTTCTTCTACGCATGTGATCATATTCATCATAAGAATTATAATCATGATTATAATAGTTTGATGGACGTGATCTTCAATGATAGCCATTATGCCAAGTATTATTCCTAAATCTGTCATACTTATGTTGTGTTTATGACCTAGGATAATGCCTTGGTTCCCAATAATCATGAATATCATAATGTTTAAAATCATGCCAATGCCAATGTGATCGAGGAGAAGAGTAGCTATGACGTCTATTGTAGTACTCATGCTTCGATCTTGGTGAGTACGTCCCTGATGGATGATAAGATCTTTGACCTCTTCTGTGTTGTGATATTGGAGAGTTGTTGTCTGAACACTCTGAAGTGGTATGATTCTCCATGTCATAATTTAAGCAATAAGGAGTAGGTCTAGATCTTCTTCCCTTAGGCTTGGATCATGAATTTGGATTTGATTGGAACTTCACAACCTTTTGTCTTGGTTGTTTTTGTTGCTTTCTCTTGTAAGGACATATATAAGTATCATTCTCAGTGTTTTTACACTTAGCTGTTTTGTTTGAATCTAAATTGCATGTCTCGTAGAGAATTGGTTGTTGTTTTAGAGTTTCTGATGTAGCTTTTGAGGTTGATAGTTGGTTTGGATCAGGTGTAGAAGACTTGGTCTGATTTTTCTTTTTTCTTTTAGATCTGGTTTTCTTCCTCTTGACCTGTTCTTTGATTTATTATACCTCTGGCTTCTGCTTGTTCTTTAAGTCCATCTTAATCTTTGCCTTTAGTTTGGCCTTTGTTAATTCTGCTTCAAGAAATCCAGTTGGCTTGAATTTCTCATAAAGAACAATAGCCTTTTGTTTGTTGTCAGGCTTTGCTTCTTTGGATTTTTGTAGCCGTGATTGTTTTGGATTGATTTCTTAATGACATGGTTAGTACATGTCAATGTTTCTTTGTTTGGTTGGTTGGTTTCTTCATCACTG
This sequence comes from Flaveria sonorensis, assembly GCA_025506505.1. Taxonomy (NCBI): domain Eukaryota; kingdom Viridiplantae; phylum Streptophyta; class Magnoliopsida; order Asterales; family Asteraceae; genus Flaveria; species Flaveria sonorensis. Next base: position 56,225,644 of record CM046433.1, on the reverse strand, counting down.
TCATCACTTGCAAGATCTCCATCTTGACCATCACAAGAATGAAAGGTTTCATTCTGTGGTGATTCCAGTTTGAGGTACAACTTTAATGCTGTTTCAGGAGAAGTGATTTGAGTGATAGTTAATGGTGTGTCTGTTGGAGGATGATCATGCATATTTAAGTATTTTTGACTGGAATTGTCATTTAAGTTGGCATTTATGTGTATTTATCATTGTAAGAAAGAGGAACAACATGGTATGTCGTTCCAGCACTCTTCTTCTGATATCTTTACACATCAAGTAGTTCTTCCAACTTTCTAGCAGTCATCTTTAAATTCAAAGTTCAACTTCTATTGATGCATGATCTGCTTTTGTCTTTGTTAGAGACTCAGTGAGTGTAACACCTGAAAATTTAAAAGGAAAAGAAAAAAAAAGGTAAAAAGGGAAAGATACCATTTTTCAAAAGTAAACGGGGTTAAAGTGTGCAAGTGGCAAACTTGTCTATTATGGGTTCAAAAAGCAGGGTATGGCCATCCACACCCCCATTTCCCCACATCTACTTTTGGCTGCAAGAAGAAAGAAGAAGCAGTTCCAACCGGATTTTAGTGTGAGAAAGCTGGAATTCTCCTAGAAGGTGAGGTTTTCTTGTGTTTCTGCTTGGTTTTCAGCTATGTTCGAGCTGCTGGACTGATTCTTATGTTTTACTTGTGTTGGCTACTTGTTTCAGTGTGTTTAGGTGCTAGAACTCCCATTTGCTCTCGGTTTGAAGAAGTCTTACTTGAAGCTGCTAGAGGTGAGTTCTGGATTCCCCTATTTTACTTGTTTTAAACTCGTTTTAGGGCTGAAATGAATATTAATTGAATTTATACAACCAAAGAATGGGTTTCTGTGTTTTGCATCTGATGTGTATATGATGTGTGTTTTTAAATGCCTTCTTTGATGTTGCAAAGTTGTAAGCTTTGTTCTAAGTATTTGGCATGTTAGATCTGTGCTAAGGACCTGTTAGAATGAGGATTTGGAACTGGTGGATTAGTCTAAGTTGTTTGTTCATCTGCATTTGCATTTTGTTCATCCGCATTTGTTGGAGTTCATCCGCAGATGTTTTGTTCATCCATAGATGTTTTGTTCATCCGTAGATGTTTTGTTCATTCACAGATGTTTTTGTTCCTTCTCAGATGTTTTTGTTCCTCCGTGATGTTTTTGTTCATCTGTAGATGTTTTGTTCATCCGCAGATGTTTTTGTTCCTCTGCAGATGTTTTTGTTCATCCGCATATGTTTTTGTTCATCCGCATTTGTTTGTGCTCATTCACATAAGACTTAGTTCATCCGCATTTGGTTCACCCACATACCTTTAGACACTTAGAATATTTTCTGAAGAATTTCATCCGCATTTGCTGAACATTCATCCGTATTGGTTTATGTTCATCCGTATTTCTTTGGGGACTTTGGATTTTTCCAAAATTTTGGGAGGTAGAATGTAATGTTAAGTTCTGGAATGTTTTGATGGTTTATGCCTGCTGATGTTATGTATGATTGTGGACTGCGGTTGATGTTCTATATTACCTATTACTATGTGACTTTACGTGGTGTGTTAATACTCTTATACGTAAAGTATTATCTTAATAAAATAGAAAGATGAAGTTAATGAAAGTGAAACGTAATGAATGAAGAAGGAAAGTCTTGCAAGCAAATAAAGGAGGTTCACAACTCATTGAGCGGTTGTTAGCTAAACTGTGTGTGGTTTAGCTAACCCATGAGGATGCACACAGGGGTCAATCTTTGTGATTAACTAATATGTATGTAGCGGGACCCTTGTCGCTTGCCCCGGTACTGGATCAGGCTTTGTGCATAGTGTTAGGGGCCTATTTATAGACTTTGGCCTAGTACCCGCTTCATGCACAATGTTTGGGGTATGGCATATGACATTGGTCCAGAAGAAAGTGAAAGACAATAACAAAAAGTACGAAAATGAACGATTATGATGGATAAATATTATCTAATTATATGTATGATGGGTGATCGTGATTAAAAGTAAGGGATAAGTTTTCACAAAAGTAAAGTATTTTATTTATAAAACTAGAACTCACTCAGCAACACTGACTTTTTATATGCATGTTCAGTTGGCAGGTAATGATGTTGCTGAGGATGGCACGTAGTTGAAGCTACTTGGAAAGCAAAGACTGACATCCATCTCATGCAAAAATAATGTTGTTGTTTTGTAATACAACTAAGTATTCTTTTGTAACTTCAATCAACGAGGTATTACTTGGCAAAAGTAATTATTAATGCCTGAAATAGTTTTTTTGATAATTCTTCCACTGCAATATTTCCTGTTCATATATTTTAAATGAGTTTTTAATAATGAATGATGCTATGAATGACCAACTGTGGGGTCTTCGGGATCGGAGCCTTACAGTGAGGCTTGTAACTTGAGCATAAAGACTAAATCTTTCTCCAAGGAGTTTGTCCACATCCTTCAACAGAGAATTGATTTTATCTTCAAATGCTTTATGTTGTATCTTCAGTTCTGCATTTATACCCTTTTCTATATTGATTGCTTGATTTAGACGCTTAATGTAATGTTGCAAGTCTTTGATTGTTTTGGTTGTACTTGCTTATGGTATTTTGGCTTCAACTTCAGCCTTTGTGTTTGTTAAATTCATAGAGAGTTTAGTTGCTTGAGCATTCAGCTTATGATTTTCTTTAAGCAAATTATCAACTTCTTTCTCTAGTGAACTGATTTGATTTGTAGAAGTTTGTAGTTCCTCTGCATGTGAAGCTCTTTCTTCCTTCATCATGTATGCTGGATTGTTGCAATATTTCCGATATGCTTGTACTTCATCTATGCATGCTAATGAGCATAGATTGATCTTTCTGTCTTCAGGAATTTCAAGCAATGGAGGAATGTTTTTGTTGTTGTTCTTTGTGGCTTTTGCAAGCTCGGCAGTTAACTCTTCAAATTTGATTTGTTATTGAACCATTTTGTCTTGCAACTTGTCCTTCTCTTGAGTTAAACTGATGTTTTGTTGATTCAATGTCTTGATTTGTGCTTGGTCATTTCTTTGAGATTGTTCCATCTCTGACCTGCATTTGATCAAATCATTAGACAATGTGTTGTTTGAGTTTGCAAGATCACACAAATGTAAATGCATCAGTTCTTTCTCAATATGACTGATCTAAAACTAATGTTTGTCTTATCAAACAATGAATTGTTTCTAATGTTTGATATGCTGCTGTTGTTTGGTTAGTTGCAGCTAATGTTTGATTTGTTGTTGTTGTTTGATTGGTTGTAGCTTAGTTTGCTTTGTTTGAATTCTTGAAACCTCTTTCTACCTGCAGCAAGAAAGATAGCTCGGTTTCTCGAAACACGAATGTTAGTGAATGATGTTAAATTTTCCACTTTGTTAAAAAACAAAAATAATTTTAACGATTGTGTTTGTGTTTCAATCAAAATCAAATTTTAAAATTTTAATTGAATCCAAAGAACATTGAAACTCAATTTAATTAGATCGGTCTAATTAAAGAGTTAACTCGATTCATTTACAATTTAGTTAAGCTAGACTAAGATTAATGTAGCTTAATTTAAAAGTAATAATATTTGGATCTTTCCAATTAAAATTAAATGATTTTGTGACTTGATTAAAAGTAACTCAACTCTTCCGAAGTATATATATCTTGATTAACAGGAAGTCAAAATGAAGTTCTCAAATCTTCTAAGAACAAAATTGTGAGTTGGTCAAACTTAAAAACTTTCGAGAACAAACTTCCGAGAACAATCTTCGGTGCAATGATGTTTATAAGGTCAGTTGTGAATGCTTTGGACTGAGTTGTGCTGTTCAATGTCTATTGTGGATGTGGATGTTTATTTCAATGTCTGCTGTGGATAGATGTAGTGGAGTGTGTCCGCTATGGACCTGATGATTCAACGTCTGCTGTGGGGTTTCTTAAGCATCCGATGTGGACTTCTTAAGCGTCCGCTGTGGACTTTCTTAAGCTTCCGTTGTGGATGTTTTTCTTCATAAGCTGTGAATACTTAGAAAAATTGTATGTTTGACAGTAGTGGAATTAGTGCATCAGCTATGGAAATAGTCCATCAGCTGTGGAAATAAGGCATTAGCTGTGGAAATAGTGCATCAGCTATGGGAATATTGCATCAGCTGTAGATGATTGAACACTTGGTCAAAAATTAAATTCCAAGTGTACTTTGTGTATTCTTTGTAAATTACATAAATTGAAGTTTGAATGATTCTTGAATGATTCTTGAATGATTGAATGATGAACAAACGAATCAAAATCTGGATTAAATCATAAATTTGGCTGAATTTTTTAGATTTCAAAACAGTTTGACTCTAAAAAAGTCAAACTTCATGCTCTTGTGTGAACAAACTTTTGATTCTTGAATATCTGATGGAATTTGAAGAAACCAAATGTTATAATAGCTATAGATAAGTGATTCTAAGCTAAAACAACAATCAATTTCATATAATTGTCGCCTAAACTTGGATTTAGATGATGAACACATAAAGAACACAATGAAAAACAAAAAACCACATATGAGAATCAATGTCCAAAAATGAATAATTTGAATGTTGTGTATGATAAACATGTTGGGATTTCACAAGTTAAACAGATCTATTTTATCCTTATAAAATAGAAGAACGCAGCGAAATATATATATATTAAAGTTGTTTCAGTGAGCTAATTTATATATAAAACATTTTTATATAAAATCAGTCAAAACCCATATGGATCGATATATGAAATCATGCTTACAAACAACCATAGAAGGTACGAAGAACTACCTTCAACAATGAGGTCGGCAGGAGGTGAACAAGGATGGCAACTCCTAAAGCAAGAAGCCTCAAGCTGGTCTACCCACGAGCCACCAACAAGAACACCGGTTGCTAGGATTTTCACTTGTATAACTCCCTTTTGTTTCTCTAGACCGATCGAGAGAAAAGGGGTTCTTACACTTTTGTGTTCTCCAGTCGTGTGTCTTGAGAGAGATCTGCAAGCAATCTTATATTGCATGTCCTTGGAAACATAAAGTTCAAGAGAGAGAAAAGTGGATGGGGCCCAGCCCCTTAACCCATCCGCATTTCTCAGAACAACATCCATATTAGTTAATGTCGATGAAGTTGTTCTCCCGCATTTGTAAATGCGGGTGAAGTAATTCGTCCGCATTTGCAAATGGTGATCCGCATTTATAAATGTGGATGTATGTTTCCATCAGCATTTCCAGAAATGTTCATCCGCATTTGTTCCAAAACAAATGCGGACAGGGATTGTTCATCCGCATTTGTAAATGCGGATGAGTAAACATCATCCGCATTTGTTCAACCACATCAAATGCGGTTGTGTAAAACGAATGCGGATGAATTAATATTCCTCTCTCTTTGAAATAAATTATCCATATAATTTATATACTACACAAGTGTAAATTTATTTGGAAACCCAATTTCCAAATATTCTAAGTGTTAATATTTATTTATATGATCACATCATAAAACAAATATCTTTGGTGTTTGTCTAGCTCGTTATTGGGTATGACCCGACTTGGATCATGACATACTAGCCACATCAATTCAATATGTATTTTGGGTAGATCAATTCCATCAATCTCCCACTTGCACAAGATACATAGAGGATTGATGCAAGTAGCAAATACCGCCTAACAACGGTTTACTACCCCTAATATGCATGACTAAGTGCCATTCAATAACATCATTCCTTTCAAGTCCCTTACTTGAACTGATTTAGGTGAATCCAATCATATATCCTTTTGTTTCAGATGTCATGTTCAATCCAGGGACACAGAATGATCATTCCCTGTTAATTTAACTTTATCAGGCCTTAGACATCATACTCTCAACGAATAAGAGGAACAAATCCCATCTTGACTACATACGTTTTTTCACAATCACCTTGTATCATACCTGAACATAGCCTTGTGTATTGTCCATTATTTCAGAACAGTGAAGAACTAGATCAAGGTATAATATTTGGTGAATATCAAAACCCAATATGTATCTCAGGTCAGAGGACACTATGATATTCGCCTTTACTCAAATTTACTTATGATCAATTATAAAATTCCATGCAGTAACATTTGAGAGCGGGTCAGTCCAATATTTGTATCCCACAAATATCTATGAACCTTGGTAGCCACCTTTTGCTCTATATTCATACCTTATGAATATCTACCAATCCATGTTCATAATAGTCTTACATTCATATTTGTTCCCACAAATATAACCGATTACGGACATTTAGAATAATAAACATATTCATGGATGTAAACGTGCTAAAAATGGAACATAACTCAAAATGTCATAAATTATACAAAGAGTTAGTATTTTATTCGTTCCAAAGTTAAAATACAAAACAGATCAAGTCCAATCACTAGAATATCGAAGTCCTAAGGCACAAGTATGACTCTCATGCTTTGCCCTTTCAAGGATCTTCGTGAGTGGATCCGCAATATTTTGATCTGTGTGAACTTTGCGAATACATATCTTTCCCTTTTCAACTTCATCCCTTATGTAGTTGAATCTCCGCTCAATATGCCTTGTCTTTTGATATGCACGGGGTTCCTTGATTTGAGCAATCGCACCCTCGTTATCACAAAAGATCTCTAGGGGGTCTTGAATGGTAAAGACTACCCCTAGATCGGCAATAAATTTCTTTAACCATGCAGCTTCTTGAGCTGCCAATGAAGTGGTGATGTATTCGGATTCTGTAGTGGATAATGCTACTACGTCCTGCTTCGAGCTCTTCCAGGACACTGCCCCTCCATTCATAATGAAGACATACCCCGATTGTGATCGAGAATCATCTCGATCAGTCTGGAAGCACGCATCCGTGTAACCTTTTACAACGAGCTCCTCCTCACCAGATCCATATATTAGAAACATATCCTTAGTCCTCCTAAGGTATTTCAATATACTTTTAACAGCCATCCAATGGCTATTACCTGGATTCTGTTGATATCTGTTTGTCATTCTTAATGCGCATGACACGTCCGGTCTAGTGCATATCATTGCATACATGATGGATCCTATAGCAGATGCATATGGGATTTCCTTCATTCTTTCTTGCTCATCCTTTGAGTTCGGACATTGAGATGTACTCAATATTGTCCCTCTTTGAATAGGTACCATACCTTTCTTAGAGTTTTCCATCTTGAACCTTTTCAAGATTTTATCAATGTATGCACTTTGGTTTAAACCTATCAACCGTCTTGATCTATCCCTATAGATCTTTATTCCCAAAATATAGGCGGCTTCACCAAGATCTTTTATGGAAAAGCAACATCCAAGCTAGGCTTTAACACCTTCCATGGTTGGAACATCATTTCCAAGTAGTAGTATGTCATCAACATACAATACTAAGAATGTGATAATGCTCCCACTAGACTTTTTATACACACAAGCTTCATCAGCGTTCTTGATGAATCCAAATTTCTTGACCTCTTCATCAAAATGTTGATTCCAACTTCTCGATGCTTGTTTCAATCCCTAGATTGATTTCTTTAACTTGCATACTTTATTAGGATGTTTTGGATCGACAAAACCATTAGGCTGAACCATATGGACAGTCTCTTCGAGATGTCCATTAAGGAAAGCAGTTTTGACATCCATTTGCCAAATCTCATAGTCATAATATGCAGCTATGGCAAATAATATCCTAATTGACTTTAGCATTGCCACAGGCGAGAATGTTTCATCATAATCAACCCCTTGAGTTTGAGTGAAACCTTTTGCTACAAGTCTTGCTTTATAAGTATCCAAGTTTCCATGCATATTGGTTTTCTTCTTGAAAACCCACTTACATCCAACTAGTTTGGAGTTAAGTGGTGGTTCAACCAATTCCCATACTTGGTTGTCATACATGGATTGCATCTTAACGTTCATGGCTTCTAGCCATTTGTCACAATCCGAATCGGACATTGCATCATGGTATGTAGTTGGTTCATCCGAGTCAACCACATAGCATCCATTCATGAAAAATCCATATCTTTCAGGTAGAATGCTAATTCTACCAGATCTGCGAACATTTTGTGTGTATTGATCAACCATTTGATCATTATCAACAACCTCTTGTTGATCGCTAATTTCAACAAAACGTGTATTGGCTTGTGGTTCTTGATCCTCATCAGTTTCCACTGTTCTATACGTCGTTTCTTCCATAAGAAACTTAGTTTCCAAGAACTCAGCCTTTCGAGCAATAAATACCTTTTGCTCGGTTGGATCAAAGAAGTAATATCCCATAGTCTTTGGGATATCCAACAAATATACACTTAATGGATCGACTTTCTAACTTGTTTTGGGTGTTCGCTTCACATAAGTTTCACAACCCCATACCTTTAAATATGATAGTGATGGAACTCTTCCATGCCATATTTCAAAAGGTGTCGTATCCACATTCTTGGTTGGGGCCATATTCAAAATACGAGCCGCGGAGAGCAATGCGAAACCCCAAAATAATAGAGGTAGTGAGCTTCTAGCCATCATAGATCGAACCATATCCAATAAGGTTCGGTTTCTCCTTTCAGACACACCATTATGTTGCAGTGTTCCGGGTGGAGTAAGTTGTGAGACAATCCCACAACTCATAAGATGATCTTGAAAAGCATCACTCAGGTATTCACCTCCTCTATCTGAATGAAGAACTTTGATTGTTTTATTGAGTTGATTTTCAACTTCATCTTTAAAGATTTTGAACATTTCAAAAGCTTCATGTTTGTGTGTCAACAAGTACACATAACCATAACGACTATAATCGTCGATGAAGGTAATGAAGTATCTTTCACCATTCCTTGACATTGTCTTAAAAGGACCACATACATCCGAATGTATGATTCCTAATAAATCCTTTGCCCTTTCGTTAGTACCACTAAAGGGCAACTTGGTCATCTTTCCTTGTAAACAAGATTCACACTTATTAAATGAACCATTTCATTTGTTTCCAAAAGACCATTCTTTTGAAGTGTTTGAATCCGATTCTTGTTTATATGCCCAAGACGACAATGCCAAAGATATAAATCACTTAAACCCATTTTAAGTTTCTTGGTGCTTGTTTGGTATAACGAGTTATTAAATGATGAGTTATCATGAATCAATTCATAGATACCATTATAAGGCATAGCCTCAAAATGAAATACATCATCCATAAAAACACAAATACCATTGTTTACAAACTTTAATACATAACCATATTGTTTTAAAAGGGAAACAGAAATTATGTTCCTAGTCAAACTAGGAGAATACAAGATGTTTTTCAAGACAACTTCCAAACCATTTGGAAGCTTCAAAACATAGTCTCCTTGGGCTTCAACATCAACTTTTGCTCCGTTGCCCATGTAGAGACTTGCGTCTCCCTTCTTGAAATGCTTATTTCTTTTGAACCCCTGCAACAAATTGCAAATATGAGTTCCACATCCGGTATCCAATACCCATGTGTTTGAAGAAATAACATTCAATTCAATATGAATCATGAAAGTTGTACCTGAGGTCTGCCCAGCATCCCTCTTGTTTCTCAACTCTTTGAGATAGGTTGGACAATTCCTCTTCCAATGTCCTATCTCACCACACTCAAAGCATGGATCGTTCTCCGTTACCGTAGGCTTCTTAAGCTTTGGTTTTGGAGGTTCAGTTCTTGCCTTTCCCTTACCCTTTCCTTTGATGTATCCCTTTCCTTTAGCAATATTTGCTTTGGGATCGGGGTGTTGCCTTTTCCTGTTGCCTCCCTCATTGATCGTGAGGATGGGTAAAACCCTTTTACCCATCCCCGCCTCGACCGTTTTGAGCATTGCGTGAAGCTCACCAATGCTCTTGTCCCACCCGTTCAAGTTATAATTCATGATGAACGTCTCAAACCTTTTAGTTAGGCCATTAAGGATCAAATCCGTGGCCAACTCTTTTGAGACGGACAATTTAGCCTTTCAAGGCGATCAATGTGGCTCTTCATCTTAAGTACATAAGATGAAACCGATTGAGTTTCTTCCATGCGACATGCATGAAGCGCTCGAACCGTTTCGAAGCGTTCTACCCTTGCTTGTTGAAGGAACATTTCCTTCAACTGGGTAATCATGTCGTATGCCCCATGATGCTCTAAATCTTTTGGAGCTCGGGAATCATAGTTCCCAACATGAGGCAAGAAACCTGCACAGAATCCTCAGTGTGCTTAACCCAATCGTTATAGGCCTCAACATCATCAACATCGGGTTCGTCGGGAATGGGATCGTCTAGTACGTAAGATTTCTTTTCTTGCTTGAGAACGATTCTCAAGTTACGAAACCAATCCATAAAATTATTATGGTTAAGACGATCCCTTTCTAATATAGTTCTTAGTGATAGGTTATGGACGGTCGGGGTGGGAGCGTTGTTGTTGGCGGCCATTTTACAAACAAAGTTCATTTTTAGTATTTCCGAAAATAAAACTTTAATTATTAATACCCTTTCACGTCTCATAGACAATTAATAATTAAAATCTAGAATCCAACGTTACATTTAAATAATGGTTAGGTGACCTTTATCCCATCATTTAAATTAACAAGGTAGTCAACACTTGACAATTGCAACCCTTTGCAACTTCTAGTTTTATGGGATCGGTTAACATTTATGTTTAGTTGGCATGTTTAATCCCATCAACACCATTGTACACCATGCTTCGGTGACCCTATTCACATGGTTTCCAACTCAAGTTGTCCTACTTACACACACGTGTGAGTTTACACATACAAGTGGTTAGGTGACCTTTATCCCACAAATATGTTAACCCCACCTCAAACACACAAGTTCCCTAAGAGTGGTTAGGTGACCTTTATCCCACAAATAGTTCCCAAGTGATTCGAGTGTTGTGTAAAGGATGGTGTTAACTTGTTTCAAAAGGGGTTTTAGTTTTCATTAATTCTAGTTTTTGAAAACTATTTTGCACCTAACATTTGCATGCATTCAAATGTGTGGTACCAGTGTGAAACAATTTTCAAGGTTCTTTCAATAAAACCAATTTTATTGTGAACACATTAACTTTTAATAAACCCTTTTATTACCCATGTTAATGTTTTATAGAAACAATTTTTATGCTTGTTGTTGATTTAATTGTTTAAACATGCATATCCATATATCACAAAACAATAATAAAACAACCACACAAGCATCACATGAGTCCATAACCGTAGCCATCTAAGCTTAACATCACTTGTTGACCGAAAAAAGTGAGTTAATAAGGTCATTCCTAAGGGTGAAAAGACACAACATTTGTGCCGGTGAACTCCCACTTGATCCCGCATCCAAATGCTTCAAGTGTCCACCTTGTGTTGTGACTCTTCCAATCCATTTGGGTCTCATTTAGGCTTTGACTTCAGCACCAAACTCCTTTGGGCCTTCATCTTCTCCTTTTGGTTAAAACCGAGAAAGATAGTCTTGTTGCATCTCTTTTACAAAACATATCCTAAATACATTTTTCTAGTAAAAGTAAAGTGCAACTAGCCTATATATTTACATACCAAATGAAAAATAAAAAATTACATACCCAATAGGAAGAATAACATGTTTAATTATTACAAACCATTTGAATAATTTAAAAAATCACAACACATTCATCCATAGGTCTCGGCTTGGTTATGAACAAATAAAATACATATCCACATATGTAAGCAAAATCCAAAAGCATCCCCTTGAACCATAGATTCTCGGCTGAAGCATAAACAGCCGAGAACCATGGTTTTGTTTCCAAAACACAATCATCCAAATGATATAAATTTTTCAAGATTCCTATATGCATGTCAAAATAGATCTTGAAAATAGGGGATACTAGGGCTGAAGCCTCTCGGCTTTTTGGTGAATCATCACCAAGAACCGAATTTTCAGTCCAAATGAAGCATGTATCCATATAACCGGCTTGATGCCATTGTTGGGTTTTCACAAGTAAACAGATCTATTTTATCCTTATAAAATAGAAGAACGCAGCGGAATATATATATATATTAAACTTGTTACAGTGAGCTAATTTATATATAAACATTTTTTATAAAAATCAGTCAAAACCCATATGGATCGATATATGAAATCATGCTTACAAACAACCATAGAAGGTACGAAGAAACTACCTCAACAATGAGGTCGGCGGAGGTGAACGAGGATGGCAGCTCCTAAAGCAAGAAGCCCAAGCTGGTCTACCACGAGCCACCAGCAAGAACACGGTTGCTAGGATTTTCACTTATAACTCCATTTTGTTTTCTCTAGACGATCGAGAGAAAAGGGTTTTACACTTTCGTGTTCTCCAGTCGTTGTCTTAGAGAGAGATCTGCAAGCCATCTTATATTCATGTTCTTGGAAACATAAAGTTCAGGAGAGAGAAAATGGGTGGGGCCCAGCCCCTTAACCCATCCGCATTCTCAGAACAACATCCGCATTAGTTAATGCGGATGAAGTTGTTCTCCCGCATTTGTAAATGAGGGTGAAGTAATTCGTCCGCATTTGCAAATGGTCATCCGCATTATAAATGCGGATGTATGTTTCCATCAGCATTTCAGAATGCTCATCCGCATTTGTTCCAAAACAAATGCGGACAGGGATGTTCATCCGCATTTGTAAATGCGGGTGAGTAAACATCATCCGCATTTGTTCAACCACATCAAATGCGGTGTGTGTAAAACGAATGCGGATGAATTAATATTCCTCTCTCATTGAAATAAATTATCCATATAATTTATATACAACACAAGTGTAAATTTATTTGGAAACCCAATTTCCAAATATTCTAAGTGTTAATATTTATTTATATGATCACATCAAAACAATATCTTTGGTGTTTGTCTAGCTCGTTATTGGGTATGACCCGACTTGGATCATGACATACTAGCCACATCAATTCAATATGTATTTTGGGCAGATCA